>JAUCMX010000011.1:12529081-12641581 GCA_033459395.1 Hemibagrus guttatus
TTTTGTCATCAACTCATTTGTGTAGAAAATGATTTTGCAAGCAATTTTGAGCCGGTCTTGGGGTTTTTATTGGCTTCTAATAAAATGAACTGAAAAAGTCATTTTTTTGTTACAAAAACTTTTGTAGAAATTATTACAAGACTCCGACAACAAATATATTTACAGCTCAGAAGCAGGATGACGCACTCACAGGCTCCAACAGAATGCTGTGTTTAGCTAAGGAACACACAGAGCTGCTGATTATTTCCGTGGGGACAAAAGAACGTGAGATGGAGGCGTAATGTACAGTTATGCCTCTTTATTATATATTGGCAGTTAATGCACAAAACCAAGAATGAACGATTGTTGATGAAAAGTCTTGAAAATCATCAACTCTCTTGATAACAGGGAAATAATAACAGTGTTTCTCATCACTGGCATCACACCTGCATTTACACACCAGTGTGTCAGATGAACTTGTGTGTGCGTGCGTGTGTGTGTGTGGTAACACTCAGGTGATTACAGTATGTGTGTGTTATCACTCGGGTACATTAGTATTGGCTAATCTCTGCATAAATGCTATAATTTGGAAATTTGAGATTTCCAAAGGACTCAAAGAGTGTGTGTGTGTGTGTGTGTGTGTGTGTGTGTGTGTGTGTGTGTGTGTGTGTGTGTGTAAATTTATATTAAAATATAAATTTATATTAAAATATAAATTTATCTGTGTTTGCTCAATGCCTGTGTGTGTGCATTACATTGCATTACAGTCAACTGTACATCTATCCATTCAGCCATCCATTCATTCCCTACACTGTTTATCTTACTGGGTCATGGGAAAACTGGAGCCTATCCCCAGGAGACTAAGGACCCAAGGCAGGACACACCTTGGAAGGAAAATCCAAGGCACAGGAAGAACATGCAAACTCCACACACATGATGGAGACGGGAATGAATCCCCCAACCGTGGAGGTGTGAGGCAAACATGCTAATCACCAAGCCACCATGTCTCCCTGAACTGTGCATTAAAGAATAAAATTTGTAGAAGCAAAAGCTACAATTCTGCCTGTCTGTGTGTGTGTGTGTGTGTGTGTGTGTGTGTGTGTGTGTGTGTGTGTGTGTGTGTGTGTGTGTTATAACAGTAAAAGTCACTACTGCTCTGTGGCTCTGAAGCAAACTCGAGGGATTGAATGTAACCATTTTATTAGAGTTGCTGAAAAACAGATTCCACTTCTTTCATATTTACCATCTACGGGAAGTTTTATAGCAAAGAAGTGACAAAGTAAAAGGAGAGGGAGGAGGATGGAGGGATGATGTGAGCGGGCAGCGGGAGCTGTTGTAAAGTGCAAGCTAGTTTTTACTCAGATGAACTGCAGTCCACTTGGCAACTTTCAGGCAATTTCGTAGCCATTTCAAGAAACTTTCCAGTCATTTGGAATGAGCTCGAGTGTCTTTTCTGGCACTTCACAATCCCAGCGCTGCTCCATGGAAAAGTATTTTCACTTTGAAAGTAATCATGTGTTGCAAACCAGAGCACCAGGAGGTAATTTACTAATGTTCAAAATGTGTTTTTTTTCTCCAGATATGTGAGGAGTGGACAAATCCTACATTTATTAGCAATTGTAGTCCCATGTTTTGGTTGTCCAGAAGTCTATTGGTCAGCCTTAAAAAAGTGCTAATCTAAAGTAATGTAATAACACAAGGCCAGCTAGCTAGCTAGCTAAGCACAAGGAAAACATTGAGTTTATGAGTAAAACTTTCTTCTAATATATATTCTAATGTAGTTCCTGTTCTGTTTGCGGTGGTGTTCTGTCCTAACACATAAAACACAGTGTATCACTCAACCTTCGCTAGCTTCTTTGTTAGTTTCTCTTGGTATGTTTAGCAGTGAAATAATTGCATTGACAGCTTTGTGTCCAGCTTGTTTTGTATTTCGCTTGGTTTCATCAGCGCTTCTGATTTCATGCAAATTAATGCGGCTGGTAAAAATCGTTTTACATCAACCCACGTCGTGCCTCAGCTGATGTGTGTCATTCAGCAGGTGGTGGGAGTCAGAAGTACATGCTATAATTACAGCATCGAGATGTGTCTCAGCCCTGTGAAGTGCATGAGGTTTAAACATAGCTATGTGCCTAATGAAAACTTTGGACTGAGTGAAAGTCAGTTTTTATTTTATTTTATTATTCTGGTTCGCCAGCAACTACGAATAAAAGTCTGGACATGACACCTGCTGATCCGAGCACCCGTGCCACTAAAAAGCACAACAATCATCCAACAAGGTGTGAAAAGAGGCACTAATATAATATAACTTTGAGTATAATGTGCAGTCAGAAAGGCAGACGGCACAACATGTGCACAGTAATTTACACTTGGTGAATAACAAGATGAGATTTGGAGCATAAAAGCTACTAAAATCTCTTCCCACACTCTCTCAGCGGGGGTCCACTGGCACATGGCTCTGCTCGTCATAAACAAACAGTGGGACTGGCAGTGTGTGCCATTGACGGGCAGCTTAGCACCCACCTGAGTGGACTGCCTGTCAGTCCTGGACCAAGAATTTCCGAGGCTTAAACAAAACAATCTGTCACACAATGCAACTTCTAAAATCCACTACGACTACAATACGGTTTCAAATGATTAACAAAGACGTGGCCACAGACGCGGACACAACCTCTTGATGTCAGAGTCACCAGCACGCAGATGGATTTGAATGGAGGTTGATGAAAAAAGCTCGGCTATGATGTTGTGGTCAGTACTGCACTACAGTACAGTCTCTGATCTGATGTGAAAGCGACCGTTTTGTCAGTTTTCTCCAGCGTGTTTGCTGCATGCATGCTAATGTTAATTACACATGACTCAGCCCATTCCCATTCTCCTTCTGCATCCTGGTGTGAGAGATTAAGCCACTGCTTGGACTTCACTTCGCTCTGATAAATTCAGCGCACTTGCGCTTGGCCAGCGTTTTTCCAGTGGTGAGTTGTGTTCATTTGTTAAGGATGTTCGACACTGCGGCTAAGATGAGGAATCACAGATAATTACGCTTGGCAGAAACACAACAGGAAAACAGACCACAGTCGTCTACTTCTTCTTCATAATCAGCCATGATGTCTTCCAATTATTATGACTTATTTGTCTTCTTTTTTTTTACACCTAGAACTTGGACTTTTCTGGACTGTCTTATAACTTTCACTACCTCAGCTGGACTTTTACACAGCTCAGTTTGCAAAAGAAATCTGCACACACACATTGAGCACATTCTGCCCAATATTACAGGTGCATCTCAATAAATTAGAATGTCGTGGAAAAGTTCATTTATTTCAGTAATTCAACTCAAATTGTGAAACTCGTGTATTAAATAAATTCACTGCACACAGACTAAAGTAGTTTAAGTCTTTGGTTCTTTTAATTGTGATGATTTTGGCTCACATTTAACAAAAACCCACCAATTCACTATCTCAACAAATTAGAATACTTCATAAGACCATTAAAAAAACATTTTTGGTGAATTGTTGGCCTTCTGGAAAGTATGTTCATTTACTGTACATGTACTCAATACTTGGTAGCGGCTCCTTTTGCTTTAATTACTGCCTCAATTTGGCGTGGCATGGAGGTGATCAGTTTGTGGCACTGCTGAGGTGGTATGGAAGCCCAGGTTTCTTTGACAGTGGCCTTCAGCTCATCTGCATTTTTTGATCTCTTGTTTCTCATTTTCCTCTTGACAATACCCCATAGATTCTCTATGGGGTTCAGGTCTGGTGAGTTTGCTGGCCAGTCAAACACACCAACACCATGGTCATTTAACCAACTTTTGGTGCTTTTGGCAGTGTGGGCAGGTGCCAAATCCTGCTGGAAAATGAAATCAGCATCTTCAAAAAGCTGGTCAGCAGAAGGAAGTATGAAGTGCTCCAAAATTTCTTGGTAAACGGGTGCAGTCACTTTGGTTTTCAAAAAAACACAATGGACCAACACCAGCAGATGACATTACACCCCAAATCATCACAGACTGTGGAAACTTAACACTGGACTTCAAGCAACTTGGGCTATGAGCTTCTCCATCCTTCCTCCAGACTCTAGGACCTTGGTTTCCAAATGAAATACAAAACTTGCTCTCATCTGAAAAGAGAACTTTGGACCACTGGGCAATAGTCCAGTTCTTCTTCGCCTCTGACGTTGTCTGTGGTTCAGGAGTAGCTTAACAAGAGGAATACGACAACTGTAGCCAAATTCCTTGACACATATGTGTGTGGTGGCTCTTGATGCCTTGACCCCAGCCTCAGTCCATTCCTTGTGAAGTTCACTCAAATTCTTGAATGGATTTTGCTTGACAATCCTCATAAGGCTGCGGTTCTCTCGGTTGGTTGTGAATCTTTTTCTTCCACACTTTTTCCTTCCACTCAACTTTCTGTTAACATGCTTGGATACAGCACTCTGTGAACAGCCAGCCTCTTTGGCAATGAATGTTTGTGGCTTATCCTCCTTGTGAAGGGTGTCAATGATTGTCTTCTGTACAACTGTCAGATCAGCAGTCTTCCCCATGATTGTGTAGCCTAGTGAACCAAACTGAGAGACCATTTTGAAGGCTCAGGAAACCTTTGCAGGTGTTTTGAGTTGATTAGCTGATTAGCATGTCATCATATTCTAATTTGTTGAGATAGTGAATTGGTGGGTTTTTGTTAAATGTGAGCCAAAATCATCACAATTAAAAGAACCAAAGACTTAAACTACTTCAGTCTGTGTGCACTGAATTTATTTAATACACGAGTTTCACGATTTGAGTTGAATTACTGAAATAAATGAACTTTTCCACGACATTATAAATTATTGAGATGCACCTGTATATTCATATCAACATATCAATGTATTCATATGTATTTTTCTATATTTTGTCTACTTATTTTTCACTGTACAGATGATCTCATTTATTATACAGCAAATTGCAATGTATTTTTTATTATTAATATTATTCATTTATTATTATATTAATAATACTTTATTATTATTATACAGCAAATTTCAATGTATTATTTATTAATAATAATGTATTACTATACAGCAAATTTAAATTTTTTTTATTTAATAACAATTTATTATACAGCAAATTTCAATTTATTGTTTATGAATAATAGTTTATTATACAAAAAATGTAAATTAATACATTTAAATTAATAATAATTTATACAGCAAATTTCAATTTATTCAATATTATTTTTTCTTTATTTTTTAATACTTTATTTTAATTTTTAATTCTATTTTTGACTTCTTTTTTATCTCACTCTTTTTATAACAAGGACATTAGTCAGAAGCATTGTACTGCATGCTGTACAGTGTATGATTGTGTATCTGACCAAGGAAATTTGATGTATTTTTGGCCACAACAATCACCAAAAAAAAAAACCTGCGCCAAATCCTGGAGGGATTGAGATATTAACATACACTGCAGATCCTGTCAATTTTTTGATGCTGTGTTTGATGATGACTGACTAAACAGATCACTCAAACACACTTCTGACGTCTCAGATAACAGAAGCTTATGCTGAACAGTTGCAGTTACTGACAGAGTTGTTCAGTCACACGTGAGGAAAAAACGAAAAGATATTTGAGAAAGACTTGGTTTAAAAAAAAAAAATAAGAGAATAAAATACTAGAGCGTTTAAAAATCTTATAATAAATAATTATCACAAGGAATTAATTTTCTAAAACTGTGGAACTTTTGAAATTGCTGGAATCTTTCCATAATATTTTATTTAACACACATTTAATATGCATTTTAATATAATGAACAGTGACAGGTTTTTGCTTTTGTTTTATAAATACTGCAATGAATTGTTTTTAAATCAGATAAATAACCTATCCCTAATTCTAACCATAAACAGTCTTCACTCATCTTCAGTAACAGACTGATCTTGGTCATGGTTGGAGTAGATCCAGGATTCAGATCCTATCCCAAGTGTGAGTGTGGAATACTGTTGAACACTCTTCTTCATGTTAATATACATTAAAGTGACATTTTTTGCACAAATCTTTAGACAAATAATAGTAATAACTACTTGGACAACTTTCCTACACTTTAAAACATTCAAGACGGTTAAACTTAGAAATGAAATTTCACCTGCTGCCTTAAAACGTAAGTAAACTCAACATGAACTCACAAGATGTCAAGACAACGGATTACTTGAAGTTCAACATAAAAAATCGGTCAGGACATCTGGAGATAAAGAAGAAGGAGAAATACTTTTAGATAAGTTAATCAAGCCTTTGTGTTTTCTATCACCTGAAGGTTTGTTAGTTAAGATGGCGTAATGCCAGTGGCAGCCAGTTACATTTCTAGCACATGGCAGATGCTCTTATTCAGAGCCACTTACAATTTCTCTCATTTAATACAGCTGAGGGTTAACGGCCTTGCTCAGGGGTCCAGCAGTGGCAGCTTGGTGGACCTGGGATTCAAACACAACTTTCCCATCAGTAGTCCAATGCCTTAACCACTAAGCTACCACATTCCCGGTTACAGAAGCTCCCAGCTCTAGAGTCCAGATTTTCCACCTTTAAGATAAATATTGGGCTCGGATCTGAAAAACTATTATGAATATTGGACATCCAAGCAATGACAAATTAAAGTCATTTATTTATTTATTTTGGATGAAAATGTTAGCATTGTAATAAGTAATGAATAAGTCAGAAGAGGTGTATTCAAATGAAAGTAGACATCTGTTGAAAATGAAGTGACGTAGAAGTAGAAGAAATATTCATACTTAAGTAGAAATACACTTTGGTGTATACACAGCATTGTTTTCTAAGAGAAGGTCATTGTTGTATAAGTATGAGGTTCTGGCTGATCCTCTGAGCTTTCATATATCAATCGTATGAAAACTAAAAAAAACAAGCAGGTTTCATCCTTACTTTCTGCTGAAACTTTGTGTAAACAGCTGGCTTTGTGAAGGTAGAGAAGATAGAGGTTTCTAAAACAGAAGGTGTTGCATCACGTTTTTTCCCCAATTTGCCTTCCTTTTCTCATTCCACACCACAGTAACAAGACTTTACTGAAACTCTGTGGGATCAATCTGTTCGAGATCATATAGTAAGTCCCAATACATTCACAACAATTGTATCTAATTACTTTTTTTTTTTTTTGGTGACTCCGATATGGAGGTCATCACTTCAGGGGAATGCCCTGAACATCTGTGAGTGATGGTGTGGTTTGGAGGACAGAATGTTGAATGCTGTCATTAAGACGGCTGATGGGACACTAAGCCCCGGCCTCCTCTCTCACCCGCCTCCAGCCAGCTGTTTGGGACGACGGATGACAACCACCTGCTGCGGAGGGAAATTAGAACTCGTGTCCGCTTTGTTCCGCTCCTTTTGAACGAGGTTCATCGTTCACTCCCTCATTGTGGAATTGTGCTCTTGAGGCTACAGCGCAGACGGATCGGTCAGCTCTTCACTGGCGTCAGGCGAATTGACAAATCTGTCTTTTCCTCTCAGCCTGCAAGGGGGCAACTGAGGCATTTCACATCTCCGCTTCCTCTACACGGCCTTGAAAATGTTTACCAGGACAGCCAGAAATATAAGATTGACTCGCAATCGGTGCAAACAGGTACGCTCCATCTTCCTCTTAATCTGTTCAAGGTGACATTTATAGGGCTACGTTGCTCTTGTTCGAAACCTTCTGGGAAGAATAAATCAGTCCCCCAAAATAGTATTTATTTTAATGGATCGTGAATGTTTTTAATTTCCAAGGGTCTCTGCTGTCTGGGAATGGAGCCAATAGAGTGTGTGCTCTGGCTCAAAGCTTGAGCTGCTAGGAGACTATGGAAGTATCATTTCCTGAACTGTCATACACAATACGCTTCCTTATAAACAGTTATATATCATTAGCGTGATGGGAGATGTGCTGTCTTCCGTCAAAGCCTTTTCAACGGCGCGATATGAAGCAGCCTTGTTAGAAATCTCTTTACAAGGTGCACCGTATACCTCATGCCAAGACGTAGAAAGTCTTCTCGGGTTTTTATGTCGCTGCTTAAAAATAAATAGCATCCGAAGCGAGCTATTGTTCTTTCTTTTATTTCTCACCTCCTCCTCTCTAATCATTCGAGCAACAAGAGGGGATAGCATCCCTGCTGTCTGAGACGCCCACTGTGAATAGGAACATGATATGAGGAGCTGGTTGACCTTGCCTTCTCGCTAGACTACACTGCAGGAGCTATCTCTTTAGAGGATGAACCCATCTTCCCTATTGTGTATTTCGGCGCTGAAAGCGTTCCTCTGTGGCAGGTACGCCGACGTCTCATCAGTGGTGGCCGCCGAGCCCCCTAGAGATGATTTGAAAGTTTGTTGTGGGGGAAAAAGTGGGTAAACGTTGGCATTTCAGTTAATTAGGACTGCATCTTGGCAAGTCCTTCAACGTTTCCTTGTGTGCTTGACTCACACAACGAGAATGCTCACGGAGAGCTTGCTGACACACACACACACACATTATTCCACACACACACACTGCCGGCATGCAGCAGATCTATTTATCTATCCGATCTGCCTCATCCAGTTATCCATCTCTCCTCCTCCATCTAGCAAACCAACATAGCAGAACCCCACCATTGTTGACACTCATTTAAAAGGACATGCCCTTTTGGTAAGGCTGCGTCTCATAGCGAATTCTGTCTAATTATTGAGCGTGCGTGTGAGTATGTGTGTGTGATGGGGTTTTTTTCTCCTCCTGATGTGTTAGTCTCTCGAACGCTGGCAGACTTCCACTACAGCTCCCCGTGCGGTGCTCTGGGCTCCAGTAAGTGCGACTTACACACTCGTTCTCCGCCATGTAAGCACAGTAATTGTATATGATGCTCAATACCTTCGAGGCTTCATTAAAGCTTTACATCAAGCCACAGATTGGAAAAAAAAAATACTGCAAGCTCTACCTTCAACTAAACACACAAAGTAAGCAGAGACCAAAAAAACACAAAAAAACAAGGCCATTACCAAGAGTTTTTGAAACATTTTAAGCACAGGAGGTAGATATCCCAGTGGGATATTGTTTTGTGTCAATTTTTGTTACCCTAGCACCATATTATGTGACAGTACGCTAACGAACAGGCAGCTCTCCACAGAATCAGTACCCATGCTGTTAGCGCAATCAGGAGATGCTTATAATTTTCTCTCATCTTTTTTTTGTGTCCTTTACCCAACTCATATTATCTGTTTTCACACTGAGTCATGCTCATTTTTGCATCCACTGCTTCTGCTGGTGTGACATGAGAGTCTTAGAAAATGAAGGCTCCAAAGTTAAAACAACAAAAGAAACAAAGTTCACAACAATCTGCGGTTTGAATTGCAAGCCACTAATCCAACTGTTTGGGGTTTTTTTTTGAAGAGCGAGCCAGCTTAAAAGGAAGCTGTCAGTCAAACACTGCTTTTGCTCCAGGAAGGCTTTGGGAAATATCAGTTACCAGCATGCTCTCAGAAGCCCTGCACCCAGCAGAAGTGTCTGTCCAAGAGGCGACCTGGCAGGTGAACATTTATTTCAGAGCCACATCTCAGAAGCTGCCCTTCTGGCTGGAAGATCACAGGAAGCCCCCTGAGTCCAGAGTTATTACCACTCCAAGAGCACCACCACAGGTGAGCAGGTGGCTACTAGCTGAGGACTGAAAATGCCAAGGTCTCCCTGGTAATGGGCTTTATGTCCCCTGTTAAATCCTAATAGTTTTGCACGCTGATTTCATTGGCACACTCCATGCCAAGGAAGTGCTGGAGGAGATTATAATCTACGCTGCTTCAGGCACAGAGGGACCATCTGAAGCTAATCTGATAGAGTCGCTCAATACAGTCGATGGGGCTGAGCCAAAAAGCCCTGGCAGATCTTTGAGAAAGATCTTCAAATGTGAGCAACGGCATCGGAGAGAGGAGCGTTTTACTTTTACCCTCCATCCCATCATCTTACTTCTACAGCTTGCACAGCCTCCAATAGAGGCCGGATTGAGGCGTGCTATCTCTCATGTTAGCAGGGCCTGCAAATCCTCTTCAATCATGGTCAATCTTCTTAAAATAGCCGCTCCTTTAAACAGAAGTGCCTGGTCAGAGAGCCGTATCTACACACTACCCAATGACTCAGTTCAAAGGCAATCAAGCCAATCCATGCTTATCCAGAGGAACCCCATTTGGAAGATTTAGCTAGATAAAGCAGGAGCAGGTGGAGCTAGGGCAAGTAGCAATGACATTATGTCCACTTGATAAGGGTATGGAACTTAAGAGAAAATACAGATGGCACAAGAGAATAAAATAATGGGCTTCACATTGACAAAAAATATGCTTTCTTATTATTCTTGAGTGATGCATCTTCATTAAAACAGGTTAAGCAAAAAAGTTAGAGGTTATAGAACAGGCAGAAGTAAAGTCTCATGGACAAGATGTCAAAAGACTCACAAAGACTCATATAATTAACTAGATTAAAATAAATAGATTTTACCGTATTTAACCTAAATGTACAGTTGGGGCCAAAAGTATGCAAGCACTAGTGAAAATGTGTCTGTTACATTATTTTCTAATTGAATACAGTGATTTTCAGTACAATTGATATTGACAACAATCTGAGTGAAAAAAAATCTTTGGAATATTTCATGAATTTTAAAGTTTCATCTATTTAACACATCCCCTTTTTGCTTTAATGAAAGTGTGCAAAAAGGGAAAAACCTGATCCATGATAAATTTTTGATCAAATCCAGCAGAGTGTCATCTGAACTGCAGTAGAAGAGGTGATTCATTCATTGTCTACCGCTTATCCGATCTATACTCAGGTCACGGGGAGCCTGTGCCTATCTCAGGCGTCATTGGGCATCAAGGCAGGATACACCCTGGACGAAGTGCCAACCCATCACAGGGCACACACACACTCTCATTCACTCACACAATCACACACTACGGACAATTTAGAGATGCCAATCAACCTACAATGCATGTCTTTGGACTGGGGGAGGAAACCGGAGTACCCGGAGGAAACCCCCGAGGCACGGGGAGAACATGCAAACTCCACACACACACGGCGGAGGCGGGAATCAAACCCCCAACCCTGGAGGTGTGAGGCAAACGTGCTAACGTGCTAAGCACTAAGCCACTGTGCCCTCCTGTACAAAGCATTTAACATAGTCAATATCATATTTTATTTAAAATGGAAGAAATATATTAAATAATAAATACATATATTTTAGTTATTATATTTCATTTAAAATATATTATATTTAAATTAAGAAGCTAGAAATATGAAAAAATAGTGCAGAATTTTTAATATGAAAAATTGAAGACCGTGAACATTTACTTTCTCTATTTTAATATTGTTTTATTTCAAATAATAAAATTTCCTTGATTTTAATTGTGGCCTGAGACGTCTGGAGCATGCTGTACACCAGGCTAGTCAATGAGTAAATCAGTAGTACAGACTAGATATATGCATGTGGAACAGATTAGCCGATGGAGAGAATGTGTAGTAAATTCCCAGAAATGTTTGTTTGTTATTCTCTCCTGATGATTTCTCTGATGTTGCATCATGTTTGTGTCCTTTACAAAATGGCAGCGACTCTGACTGAGTCAAAGTAACATGGATGAACCCGTTGTTCTCTTTTTACATTGCACATAAAAGACACTGTGCAGGTCTAGACAGCGACTTTCATTTTTGTGTGGCGTGTATTAAATGCAAGGTGAGTGTCTGTTCTACTAACACAACACTGCGCTCACACCAGCAAGAGACAAATAGCACACAACGCTTTCTGTGTGTGTTTTGTCTCTTGTAAGTGTGTGACAAAGACAAATGTTTGTTTGTTTGTTTGATTCTCATAGGTCATGGTAGCAGTGACAATGTAGTGACTGTTCAATGTCTTCTTCATTCCATAAACACCCATGGAGGATCAAAAAATCTGTGCATCAGTCTGTTCATCTATCCATCCATCCATATGTTTATCATCCATCTATCCATCCTTGCATCCATGCATCCACTAATCCATCTGTCTGTACACCTGTCCATCCATCCGTTTATCCATCCATTCTTCCATCCATCCACCCTTTCCTCCATCCATCCATCCTTTCATCCAACCATTCACTCATCCATCTGTCCAAGAAAGTTAACATCCATCCATCTGCCCATCCTTCCCTCCCTCCCTCCCTCCCTCCCTCCCTCCCTCCCTCCCTCCCTCCCTCCCCCCCATGCATCCCTCCCTCCCTCCCTCCCTCCCTCCCTCCCTCCCTCCCTGCCTCCCTCCCTCCCTCCCTCTTTCCCTTTATCCATCCATCCTTCCGTCTGCCTGTCAGTACATCCCTCATTTCCTCCATCTATCCATCCATCCATCCATCCATGTGCTGTAAAAAGCCTGTTCCCATTTTTACATACAAAATAAATATATTTTTTAAATAAAACTAGGGACATCCACATCCATGGCCTTTCTTCCGAAGTTTGAGCATCAAATGCACTGGAATGAGGGAAAAACACTGCTTTCAACTAAAGTTTCAATAAAGAATTCACTAAAGTCAATAGTGTGGAATGTAGGGGAAGAGTTATACGGTTTATATGCTATGCTACATTGCTCCAAAATGTACTTGATTTTGTCAGTGTTTCTACCAATCACAGCAAGCTAACATTACAAACTAGGAAAGGTTTAATATACTAATAACAAATTGTGTCCTCAGGAGAGATGGAGTTTAGCAGACAGAAGAATTCAAGTACAAAAAACATGATAAAGTGATAAAGTTACAGCACCACGGAGCATTATACCACCATGAAACACATAAAACGAGCATGATTGTGTTATGTTTAAACATACTTATCAAGTGAAGAATATTGTTTTGCTAAAGTTAACAGGTAGAAGAGTTACAAGACTGGAGATGGAAATGAAAAAACACACACTAGCCTACTACATGAGCAATCGTGTCCACTGAGAAACTATGAATAAAACCTGATCATTCCAGATACATCATCCTGGACTGGTGATATGGTTTTCAGTTACGTTTCTATAGTCTAACTTTTATGATAGTGTTTCAGTATAGATAGAAACATGATCGTCACTAACAAGAAATGTATCCCGAATCTTACATTACGTCTCATTAAGTTATTTTGAGTTTCAGCTCTGCGCTAAAAGTAAATCAGGTCATGAAGCTGACGTAAATCAGATCACATTTACAATATCCATCCACCCCATCCATTTTCTGTAGTGCTTATCATACACAGGCTTGCAGGGAACCTGGAGTCTGTCTCAGGGACTCGTGGCACAAGGCGGGGGACGACCTGCACACAATCACACACACACTCACACACTACAGACAATTTAGAGATGCCAATAAACCTACAACACACAGTCTTTGGACTGGGGAGGAAACCAGAGTATGTGGAGGAAACCCCAAAGCACAGGGAGAATATGCAAACTCCACACACACACACACACACAGGGCAGAGGCGGGGATCAAACCCCCAACACTGGAAAAGCAAGGCAAACATGCTAGCCACTAAGCCAGCGTGCCCCGGTTTGCAATATACAGCATCTAAAAGAGAGTTCAGCTCCTCTGTTCCTGAAATCAGCTTAGTGCACAGGCGCTTTGAAGAACAAGCAATCGGTAAAAGAGAGAGATTAGCAGGTTAGATTAACTTACAGGAATGTCGAAAAGCTTTTTAATCACGACCAGATTCGTTCCAAAAAAAAAAAAAAGTGGATCCTTCTTCTGATGAACACGTGGATTTCCACCTTATTGCTTATTAGCTTTCAAAGAACAAAGAACAAAAGCATCAAAGCCAGAGGAGGGAAAAAACACAATCCAACATAACAGAACTGCAGGAAATGTACTGTGTAAATGTTTAATAATGATGTATAAAAAAAAAAAAAAAAAAAAAGAGCAGCTGTGAAAATAATTGCCTCTATGTTGCAAATATCCTCTTTTATTTTAATAAAAGCCGTGCTCTCTGATAAATAAAAGGGCTCTTAAATGCAACAGTAGGCTAACAAGTGTAGGAGGGTTACAAATGGTCAGTGTTACGGGGTGTGCACTACGAGCTTCAGAGTTAGAGCCGCTCCGAAAGGAAAAGGGGAAAGGAAGAAAAAAAAGCGAAGCAGATAGAATTAAAATGGAAATGGCTGCCAAGAAGCCGTTTAACTTCCTATCCTCAAGTGGGCGTTTTAAAAATCGTCCCCCCTTGACTCTTGGAAACATTGCCAATACTCAGAGCAAACAAAGGTCAGGGAGAATATTAAATCATTTGTCTCTTTTTCCCCAAACAGCATGCTCGCTTCACTTTCATTCCTGGAGTTTTAGAGCCCATAACCGCCAGTGATTTTGCTGCCTTTAAAGCTTTGCGGCAGCCCCTGGAGTTGAGGAGAAATCTTTGGGGTGCGTAGTCGGCTTTTTTTTTTCATGGCAAAACTCTTTCAAAAGCACACACACACACACACACACACACACACACACACACACACCAACTGTTAAGACGACAGTCTGGGCTGCTCCCTTGTGCTCAGGACTATTTAAATAAAAATATTAACCTTCTGTGCGTTAAGAAACAGCTGTCAGAAGCAATTATGATATTTTTTTTTTTTTTACATTTTATTTTAATCTATTCGAGAACAATAAAGGGAAAAGTCTGCAAAAGCGAGGAAGCCCAGTGTGAGCCACACAGGTTTAAATGGAAGGTGTAGAGAGGTAAGAGATGGATTCCAAGTCTTACAGAGTCCAACCTATTGGGAAGAAAAAAAAGTGGGGAACAGACAAGAGATCAATCTTGAGCTCTGGAAGATCAGTGACACTGCTCATGGAGGGGGCAAGCGAATAACGGAGCTGTGGGCTGGCAGCCTGAGCCTGCACCGAAATCAATTGTGTTTTCAATCTTCACAAGAAGATTTGGTTTCACTGGTTGGCACAGACGCTATGAAAACCATTTCGAGAGCTTGTTAAAGAGTCTGTAGTGAAACAAACACAGTTGTGGGCTCGGCAAGGCAACCCAGCAAGGGTGGAGAGAGGGAGGGAGGGAGCGAGAGATGGGGAGTAAGCATCACCTCAGAACTAATCCAGCAGACAGGAGGGAGGGAAAGGAAGAAAAAAAAAAAAACATAATAAAAAGGCAGTGCTTTTCCACTCTTGCTCTTTTCATCCCTCGCTAACTCCTCATTTGTTTCCCTCCTACTCTCCAGAGGGCACTGGAGAGCAGCGAGTTTGTGATTGAGTATTTCCAGCGTCTTAAAGATTTTCTACCTTTTGTTAGCCATTCCCGCTTGTGTGAAGCCACTGATGTGTGGAGAACATTTAAGGGCTACGGGCTTCACAAAACCTTGGCTGGGAATTACTGCTAACCTGCTCAGTGCAAAGAGAAACACGCAGCCGGGTATGCGGCCGCGGGGCTTGCAGATAAGCCGTCTGATTCACCTACACGCAGCAGTTCATCACTGAACTCCAAAATACCAAAACTAGATCTTATATGTATACGACGGTACACTGTATAGTACTGAAAAATACCATTATTCAAGAGTAAAATAATGTTAATTAATAATTAAAAGGACAATATAATTAAGAGGTAATATAAGTAATTACATTACACCTTAAGCATGTTTGCACACTGCTGCCAGACACGTTTATGAGTGTTTATGTTGTCCTAGCGCTTGGCTGGATTACACTGATTCATCAGTAAGGACATCTCTGGATGATCGCCAGCGAGACTCCGGCCACTGAAGCTGTACCGTGTTTTCACTCTGTGCCTCAGTGTGTATACAGTGACACAGCCTCGCAGCTACACTCCAAATAGCGAATCCATAAACACCCCCATTAAATGAGCTTATCAAATGAGACTTTAAGTGCCCAGTGATGCACGAAGCCTTGCGCTAGGTGCTAACAGAGCGGAGCACGCTTTTTATTACCTGCGCCTGAGGTGAATCGAAACGTTGTTATTAAATGTTAGCGGTTCACCAGGTATGTTAAATTAACACTGAGCTCTTTGAACGCTGTCATTATGGAGAGCGCGTTCTCGCACGTTTTTTTTTTAAATATGTTGCTCATCTTTTCGCCGCACATTTATACAGAATGAGACAGAAAGGTATGATGTTACACAGACACCAGCACACGGTCCGTATGCAGACTAATCACCATGTGCTTCCATTCAGCCAGTTTACAGCATCGACTAAGAAATAAATACCTGAATTTTTCATTCGATAATAAACGTGGTAATAAACAAAACAAAGCTTCGAGGGTGATATAAGGAGTGTAAAAGGAAACCCCAGAATGTGTTTCTTCTTCTCGTGATCTTCAGGAAATTTTGATGATGCCTGAACTTTCAGATATTTTATAGGGCAAATGTGTGAGGTTGAGTGGAGTCGCGCTTAGCCAGAGCTTCAGACTGACAGGTCTGGAGTGCACAGCAGCTTTTACTGGCCAAGGACCGACCATGAAGTCTGAGTGGCATGTAAAGCAGCCAATCACAGTTTGTTATTTTCATTGTCATGTTGAGGAGTGTGAAATGTTGATGCCTCTAAAAAAAAAACTGACAAAAAACTGGCCATATGCATTAGACATTCAGCCAACGGTTTGTGGGCGTGTCCTCAGGCTAGACTCTATAGAGTGGGGCTACAATGTACATTTTTTAATAAACTATACAGATAGCTAAAAGAAAAGGCTGTTTCAAGTAGATGTTAAATGCAATAAATGTGTATTTTTATTAATTATATATCAAGGTGCTATAGGGAAGCTTATATTTTATTACAGCTTTACTTTACGAACATTTTGTAAATGTAACATCAGCGGGATATAAACTCCACCCTAATCATGAAATCCCACTAAAGACTTTACTAAACTTTCAGTTACTGCACAAGCAACAAAAACCTTTGCCATGACCCCTGGCTGCTTAACTGATGAGCATTCATTATAACGCTCATAATCAAACATGACAGTCTTGTACATCTTTCCACTTCTAATTCTATAATTGACAGTAATTTCATCCTGGCAGCACTGGCATGCTAATTCTCTCTCAGGTCTGTGTTCTCAATCCAGGCCAGAGGAGGGTAAAAGTTCCTTGCGATACAGCAGCAGCTCTGGAGCTGCTATGAGCGAGGACACAGGAAGCATAAAGAACTGACTGTAGCTGGGCACTGGCTTGGAAAGTGCTTTCGGGTCTAATGAAACCAAAGTGGAGCTACAGAAGGACAGGGAAGTCCAGAGCGAGCATAAAGGACAGAGGACAGACAGGAGAGGGAGCTGGAGAGAGGTGACGGTGATGAAGAGTGCTTTCAGCTTAGACAAATAAATGCAGTTTGTTTACAGACGTGGTCCAAGCTGATTACAATAAACCTGCGAGTGAGTATAATCCATCTCATCTAATTAGACACGGAATAAGTAGGCTTTTTGCAAAATCATCATGACAAACACGGTTGTGCAATATATATATATATTCATAGATATAGTATGTTGTCATATTTAACAGAAATAATGAGAAGTATTTAGAAATATTAAATATTATAACTAGCTACAATATTCAATGTTATTGAATTACTTCATGTGAATTGCTGAATTTTGATGATTTTTGAGTGAACAGGTAGAATTTTTAGAGCTGTATGCGAGTGTGTGATAAAAGACTGACGCTTCCTCCCCCTCCCTTCGTAAACCCACACTACTGTTAAAATGATCCTGAGTCATCTTTCGAGGAAACGGTTACACCTGTGGGCGGAGCTAATCTCTCAGAAAACATAGACATGAAACTAAAGCGAGTATCCAAGCTAAAAAACGTTGTTGTGAGTTAATGTTAATGGAGTTAATGGAAATTATCGGTAACGTTAGCACAAAGAGAGACGGGACCGAACACTGACGCAGCTCCAAACACCTACAAGCAAGGATTTTTCTGGATCTGTAGAGGTATGAATTCAATGTGTCTTAGGCCTCCTAGTGATTCTTAAAGAAAAGAGTGTGTGTGTGTGTGTGTGTGTGTGTGTGTGTGTGTGTGTGTGTGTGTGTGTAAGCTGTCATGGAGTAGAAAAAGGGTTCAGGAAGAGCACAGCATCCGAAGAGACAGATTCTGTGACCTTCCTGCCCCATGCCACCTGCTGTCCTCCCAGGAAGCTCTCTCTTTGCCTGCAAAGGCACTATTAATTGGCCTACTCTCTCTCTCTCTCTCTCTCTCTCTCTCTCTCACACACACACACACACACAAAACCCTTATCTCAAGCTAAGGATCAGCTTATCCCACAGCAGTATGGCAAATCTTTGTGTAGGCAGACATGCAGAGTCATCAGGGGATTGCTACAAAGTAATATACAGCCTTCTCATCTCTGAGAACTAATTCAGAGAACCCAGACAGCCCCCCACACACACCCCACACACAACCCACACACACACTTATCCCAAACAACCGCCACAGATACCCAAGGATTTCAATTACTACATTTCTTTTTTTCTCGCACCGTAGACATCTCTCTTTGCGAGATTAGTTTACTCCTAGTTTAATTGAGGAGACAGTCCATTAAACCAAGACATCTTTCTCCAACTTAACAACAAACAGCAACACTAATGTGACACCTATTTACCCAGGAATCAGGCAGTCCATTCCAATAAATTACCTACTCAGTTTGGCAGACAGTGAGACGTGGCCTTCGATAACAGACGCGTTTTCAGCTGAGAGTGAAAATATAACCTTGTGACCTGAGAAGCTGCAGAAATCACCAAAAACACTGCGAAGTTTAATGTTTGGTCTGGACAGCACTAGATCGCTCAAAACAGCTCCATGAGCCAATTACAAGTGTGCATAAAACCATCCATCTGGCTGATTAAAAAGACAGGACCTATGTACGTGTATGGCTCTTAAACGGAAGAAACCACAACGCCGTGTCTTTCTATTGGCCGCTGCGTGTCGAACTTATGAGTCTGACAGCTGTATGTGTGATCTCTCACATCTGGACCGGACACTTCGGCAATTCATCTAGACTTTATATAGAACTTAAAGCTACAAATCAAAGGGGAAAGTTGTCAAGCATAAAAGTTTGAGATGAAAGGAACAGTTTCCCAATAAGCAAACACTGGGTCTTACCTTGCCAAACTGTTCGAAATACTGCTTCACATCTTCGACTACTGTGTTGGCTGATAATCCGCCTACAAATATTTTCTTTGTTCTTGTGACCATCTGGAAAAGAAGAGAGGACAAGAGATTAAGCCCATGTGAAAGCATTTTAGTGCAGACTTCAAAAAAAAAAAAAAAAACAGACAACAAAGAGAGCTGGAGGACACTGCGAGCCAGAAAAGAGTTGAGAAAGGAGCGCTTCTGGTGTCCTCCGCTGGGAGTATGTGGTGGCACGCTGTGTGTTTGGCTGAGGGTGAAATGTGCACAGGGACACCTATCCTACATCCTACACCCAGATTTAACGCTTTTTTTGTTGTTGTACACCTGAGCTGTGAATGTTACATTTCTGAAAAGAACATCTTACTGTGCAAAAACTTGGACAGACACTTTCTTGTTTATCATCAAAAAGCAACCATTAAAATGCACCAATGAAGCAGTGAAGTGGTTTGATGGACCTTCAAAGACAAGCTAATGGCGACGGGGGAAAAAACAGCCGTTAAAAAGTATCGATTCTTGAAGCTACATCATGAACAATACAAAGAAAATGTGTGGTTACCGATGTCATGCTTAGATAACAGGAGCGTTTCAGGAAACACAATTAACTCACTCTGCTGGTGAGATGTATGGTGCAGGGAGCCAGGACTTCTCCCGCAGTACGCTTAATTGTGTTGAGAGTTTGAGCATTGAGGATCACACAGCTCACCTCTCACACGGGGCAATGATAACAGCTAACAAGAGAGCTCCTTAGGCAATCATGTGGCTCCTTTTGAAGTTTAAAAAACACAGGCTATATCCTGCCTTCTGTCTGGTCAGCGGCGAGGCCCCGGTAGAAATAAAAAAGATGGTTGAAGACAAAACAGGTTGAGAAGTATAGAGCCATTTATAAACACAAGTCCTATCCATCCTATGCTGTCTTTGGCAACCGAAATGCACACCCTGTGTCCTTGTCTTGGCTGTCCGCCACCCCAACATCTTTCACAGTGTTTTTTACTCTCATCTGCAGCCCACCATGGCTAATCCATCTGTCTTTTTGCCCCTGTCGTTTTGCGGAGGCTCAGGCTGCACGACGTGTCGGGGGAAGAGCCGCGTTTTTAGTGCTGTCTTTATGTCCTCTGACAGCACTGGCTCGTGGCTGATGGGATTCCTCAAGCCCAGGAACAACGCAATTACTCTGTCCATTTCTCTTCACGGTGACAAGACAACAGCAGGCCTCTGCGCTTTCTTTCCTCTCTGGTTCTAGCGGCGCTCCCTGGGGACCAGGCTGCAGCTCTGCCTCGCAAGCACACAATCCTGCTGCTGCTGCTCGCACATTTGCATTCAGACTGCTGTCCAAGATTATGAGCAGCACGATGAAAGCAAGCCAGTCAGCGCTGTAGCCTTTCTGAGATGACATGCTGACATGTAGGGATGCTTGCTGACTCATCAGGGCAGGACAGCGAGCCCTGTCAGCCAGCTGCTATGACGATCTCAGGTCTGAACTCCGGGTGATGGCTAATACGCACCGATCGAACCTGACAGCATTTCCTGCTAAGGACTACTTTAAAGTTAGATGGAGAGAGGACAGGTGCTAAAGGAACTGGACCAACGCATGCCCAAAAAATTCAAAGAACAATCCTCGCTCGTACATCCCAGGCCTCCGTTTACATCCTTGACGGCACTTTATTTGTGCAAATTTGAAAAACACTCTGGCAGCCACAAAAGTGGGTTACCCGGCTGTGACAGTACACGGTAGAAGGGCAGACCTGGCCTATGAGCCAGTGACGGGACATGGAGTGAGGACACGGAGTGACAACGTGGAGGTGAGAGAAGATTTTAAAACTGCCACTATCTTTGGGGCAATAAAAAATTCAGCAAAGAACATCTATGAATATGAAAAAAGAGCACGCCTGGCACTGGGCTGATATATTAGAACGGTGCTACACTAGAGGTGATAGAGAATAAGCAGTGCTTAGAGATATGTATAGATTTATGCAGAGAGGCAGAGTGTATTGCTCTCAGTCGAGTGCTGCTGACGCTGTTTCAGCCCCGTCATCTTCCCCGAGCAATGCCTGATGCGCCTCGGCATGCCTCGAAAACATTCCGTGCCTTTATTCCCGTCAGAGTGGCAGCTGCCAGAGAGCCGTCGAGAGAGAGCGAGAGCGAGAGCACAAGAGAGAGAGAGAAAGAGAGAGAAAGCGAGAGAGAGACAGACAGAGAGAGAAGAGTTGCACTGCAGGATGCTAAAGGGGTGAAGCGAGTGCACAAAAATTTATTGAGAAAAAAAAATTAGATCCACTGAATCAATACCGTGATTCATGGGATGAGTTAAATTCAGCACTACCGATAAATCTGTTGTTGTTGTTTTTTTCAACTGCATCATCTATCATTTGCTTTTCAGCCTGAGATGCAAATGTCGTTTACATTTTCTAAGAAATGGTCACACTTTACTGTCAGTGAGTACTTAGAATATTTAAGTATTTATTAGTGTTTATTTGAAGGTTGGAGTGCACCATCAATCCAAATATTCATTCATTTATCTGTTTATCTGTGACATTTTTCAGCTGTCTAGCTCAGGATAGTCTGTGGCCACTGTAGCCTAAAATTCCTGCTCTTGACTGAGAGACATGGATGTGGTCTTCTGCTGCTGTAGCTCATTCATCTGAAAGTTCAAGCACTCTGAGATGCTTTTCTGCTCACAATGGATGTAACGAGTGATTATTTAAGTTACTGCAGCCTTCCAGTCAGCTCAAACCGGTCAAAGCTATCCTTCTCTGTCCTGTCTCATCAACAAGGCATTTCTGCCTGCAGATCTGCTGCACACTGGATGTTTTCACACCATTTTGTGTGGTCTATTTTCCGGTTTCTGAAATACTCAGCCTGTCTGGCTCCAACAACCATGTGGTCAAAGTCAGTGAGATCAGATTTCTGATGTTCGGCATGAACACTGACCAATCTGCATGATATAATGCATGGTGCTGCTGCCACATGATTAGTTGACTGGATAATCGCATGAATAAGCAGGTGTAAAGGGGTTCCTAATAAAGTGCCGGGTTCCCATACCTAGAAATTCTGTTGTGTAATATTTTTAAGGAGGTACGATGCAGATGTGTGACTACAGAATTTAAAACTGTCCCCAAATTCTAAATGATCCACAACAGGAAGTTGATTAGACTCTCTCTAAACTATTAATCTCAACACTGTGCACTTACTGATGGACTGACAATAATAACAATAACATAATACTTTACATTAATACATTAATTAACATCCTGTTAACATCCTGTGAGTGTGAAATTTGGGACTTGTTTGGGTTGGGTTGCAAAAATGAAGTTTCTTATTCTAACATTACAAGTGAGTTCAAGGAAAACTGCTAAGAAGTGACTGTGACCACAAAGCAGTTAGTGAAAATGAATGAGTGAATGAATAAAAGTCAGTCATTTAACTCTTATATACTTTTCTCTTTGTGCATAATTTGGGTAGTAAGTAAACCAGAACTTATAGCTAACCCTAAAGCCCAATCTACAAAAAGAAATCCCTTTATAAAATGTTCAATTTACAAATTGTATTTTTTTTTTTTGCATTATTCTGCCTCGATTAATTGCACAAATCACACAAATTAGACAAAGACCTAGGACCTAACTTTTTAAAAAAAACATCAGTAGCAGGCTGTGTGATCATGAGTCATAATTCAAACATTTAAGGGTTTAGTATTTTAATGTGTAAATGGTAGAAAACAGCACTAAAGTTAAAATGCAACCAGGCTCCATCTTTAAATGTCAGAGCCTGATGTTGCAGAATCTGAACATACAGCTGGCCTGAGGTTCAACTGCTAACTGCGACAAGTGGTATTTGAGACGAGGGCTGTTTGAGAAAGCAGCTGGCCGAGGAACAACAGGGTCTCTGCACGTCCACTTTTATTACTGAACGTACCAGGAGTAATTAGCATTCACCTCTGTGCTTTTTCTCAACAGTGCTACATGATCAGCAGCTGAGAAAAGATGGAGAGCGAGGTGGTCCCTTTATACATATGCCTTAGTGTGCTTTCACACCTATTAATACATTTGTAGACATTTATACTTCTGGTTTGTTTTGCTTTCACCCTCCGAGTTTAAAATCCATTTAATTCTTTGCTCAGAAATAAAGTGAAATCGGTAAACAAAAGCTCTGCTAGGAACAGAAGTCATAAAAAATCATCTGAGAATGGAGAACAGAGCCGGCACTAAACAAATGATTGAAGCAGATAATTATGTAAACTATTACTATAAAATATTTTGGGTATCAAATCCAGCTTTTATTTTCTGTCCAAATATCTAGAACACACTGTAGCACCACATCTCTGCTCAGCTTGTGCATCATCAGTTCAAGTCAGTTGATAAGAAATAAACAAATAGATAGATAGATAGATAGATAGATAGATAGATAGATAGATAGATAGAAATGCTGCTCACAACACAAAGTACACATCAAATTAGGTTCACTTCCTGCAGCTGGATCGTTTTTAGTTGAACAGTGCTAGAGTTTGCTTGGATCCGGCTCGGGATAGCCTCTCTCAGGTGAATGTGTTCGTTTTATTGTGTGATTGCTGTCTTCTCACCTTCCTAAATAAACCACACCCAGGGTGAAACATACCGACTTCTATTCAAATGCAATAAACTCCATACCATAAAGCTACGATTCGATTCGGCTGGAGTAAAAGAAAAAACAGGAAGCATGTTTGTGAATAAAATTTGTACTCTTCAAACCCCGAGTGGGCCGTGCACCATGCTCCAGAATTCCCCTGGCCAAGAGAGGATCTTTTCCGGCTTCGCGTAAGAGATGTGGAGGGGTAGATGATACAAGTGACAGCAAAGTTTATTTATCTGAGCCACAATAAAATGAATCAAGACGTATCCTGCAGCCCAAATTGAAGGAATGTGATACGGGTGACAATTTAATATTGCATCTCCTCTCCTTTGGGCACAAATAGATCTAATTAAGATCTTTCATTAGATGCGCTGCCGCCAAACCCGCCCTGAAAACATGGATCCTTATCAGAGCACAGGACAATCGCTGGGATGAAGACACACCAAATCAAGTTATACACCAGCACAGAGAGAGAGAGGAGAGAGAGAGAGAGAGAGAGAGAGAGAGAGAGAGAGAGAGAGAGAGAGGGGAAGGGAAGGAAAGAGCACTTTGACAGACGACAGAATGAAGGTTACTTAGAGTTTAACAAAGAACAGAAGTCCTGTTCTCATCTAAACACCTGATGAGCGTCATGTAGAGTGCTGCCTCTCCATCTTCTCTCTTCAGCTAAGTGAGCGGTAAAGAGGCATGCACTGTTATATTTATGTTTACTCTGTCTTCCTGATTAACTGCATTGCGGCCTCTCAGTACTGATTGCGGTTGACTAACATTGGTCCTTTCCCTAAAATAAGCCTGTAAGCCTGAGACAAGAGATGCTCTTGTGATCTGACGTGGAGGCTTTTTTTTAATCAGAGTCCTCTCTATCCGCCATTTTCCTGGCTTGATGTCCCCTGATTAGAGTGAGATAATGAGCCTCCACTCCATCCTCCCCCCCCCATCTCCCTCCAAGGCCTCTTCATCATCTCAAATCACACATTCAGCTGCTGATTGCCGGCTTCTTGTACCTTCGTTTGAATCACACGCTACGGGTGACCAGGCAGAGAGAAGACGGCATTGGGGAACAGTGACTACCACGCTGAGAATTCAGACTGTATTTTGTTTTGTCCCTATGTCACTTGTTTGACTGACAGCATCTACTTCACTTGCCACTTTCTATTTCACCGCTGTCTAAATTTCGCCCGCCGAGCTCCAATTTGTACACATTTTTTGAAACGTGGAATTTTAACGCTGACATTCGAATGTGCTAGGCCAAACAGGCCGGCGCCTCCTCGGCTGCAGCTAACCCTGATTGACAGGCGAGGTGGCGGTCTAACCGAGAGCTCAGATTAACTGATTAGTAACAATGGCTAAATCGCTAGATTTGCATGCTACGTTCCCGCCCTTCCCTCCTGCCCCCCCCTCTCTATCAGCCTTCTATTTGTGCCATTCCTCCAAGTACGCAGCTTTATTTGATCCACTGTAATTGCGTCTTATCTATACCCGTCTCTGAGGTGCGCAAACAGGAGCTTATTCATGAGCTGCAGCTTTGCAGTTACCTCATCATGAAATAATAACCAAATAATCTAATGTAGTGTGTAAGGGTAAAAACAAGCAGACAGAACAGGTCCGGTTCTCATTACGCCGAGTATTTATAGAATGCTAATTTATAAGTGCAATGCTATTACACTGAGTATGTGACTAAAGGAAAGAAGCTTAGCGTGAATGATAGGCGTCAGGCCAAACAGGTCTGGAGCTAGCTTATAGCAAGTACAGCCACAAGCACAGGAGATGCACGCTGCCAGGGAACAGGTTAAAAGGACCTTTCCTTGGCCCCTTGTACACGTAAATGAGGCTCTGGCTTCCTCAATGGAAGATTCTTTAGAAGCCACTTAGCTCAGCCCCAGGCAGTTAAAACTCAAGTGTCAGACAGGTGTCCAATTATCTCCTTTCATTCTGGCTAAGGATGTAAATGTTAGCCTTTTAAAAACCTCTGTAGCGTTATTCTAACACATGACTAAAGTGGCTTAAAGATGAATGTATAAAAAAAATAAAAAATGAAACTCTTCAACAGCTCAACTCTTCAATAGCCCTAATAAGGTGAGAAGTTACAGTGCAGTGCTGTTGAATGCACGATTTGTTAGAAGGTGTTGATTCATTTTCTATAACATCTCACATTCAGCTACAAGGTTGATATTAATGCTCACTCTGACACTGACAATGACAATAATGTTTCTATAGTTATAACTTACACACATACTTTTACACCTGACACTCCATATATACAAAAATGAAGATTTCAGCAAAGAGATATTTCTGTAGCTCTTTTGAAGCACAATACTTAAAATAGACTGGTAAATAAAAAAAATCCTGCTTTCTTGATAAAACACTGTAATCACTGACAAACTGCTCTCCACTGTAACGTACTTGGGTGTAGTAAAAGCCCTTCGGTTATTTTCCCAGAACTTCTCATCATGTCTGCATTTACTTTCTTACTTATTACTCTAGCAGCTTGTTGGTCATAAGAGAACTTAACCTGTATGTGTGAACATCTCGTGGTTTGGTCAGTAAACGTGCAGTGTCTATAAAGATACACACATTAGGTACAGAAATTCATGAACATTTCAAACTGATTTGCATGTAAAAAGCCTCTTATCATAATAAACTAAGGTAGCAGTGCAGTACAGATATATGCCAGTAGCAAAGGCATGTGCAATTCAGTTCTTAACAAAACAAATGTGAACACAAAAAATCTGCTTTTTCAAATGATTTGATTCAGGAAAGGAAACTGTTCTGCATTCTAAATGGCAACAAACAACAAGGCACTACAACCTTATTTGAATCCACCTACAAATGTGGCTTTAATCCAGACTTCTAGACTTATTATTCAGTGTCAGTTTTTTTGGCATTCAGTGCAGAACACTTCTCAAGAGAAATTTATTAATGAAATATGTGAATTTCTGAATGAAAAGCAGCATGAATAAGATTAGGTGAGGAGAGCATCTGGGTTTGCACCAAATTCGTGATTTGATATTGATATTGTCACGTCAACTAGATAACTAGCCGAATCTCACCTGTCCTGCACAACACGGTGTATGTACAGTGCACCTGCTCCGTTACTATAGCAACCCATGTGAATATGCAAACAAATGTGCAACTACCATATCAGATCACAAAATCAGACCTAAGGCACAAAGAATTTTGTACGTGGTCATACACAGACATTTGTATATAATGAGAAGGGTCAGCTCTTTTCCTTTTTTTTTTTAATTACATCACACATTGACTGCTGGCTCCTTTCTGAAAATCACACCTATCTTGACAAGGAGTGCCAGTAATAGCAACAAAAGCTATGCATCTGGCATATTTTCAGCTGACCTCTAGAGCCGTTCATCTGTTTTAAGAAGGTTTGTGCTGCTGTAGACACGCACCCATGCGACAGTGCTGAATATGAAAATGTCTGTTCACATGAACAACACGTAGAAGCAAAAAAGTCACAATTGTGCAACAAGGCTTCTGTAATAAATTTGTTTTGATGCTGGTGACTGACAAGACAGGAGCTGGGTCGGTCGACCTGATAAGTATGTCAGATCCATATCATGGCCTGTGGTGACCCCTGGGCACAAAATAACAATATAATCATTACACACAGGCATAAAACACTGAATGAATGTCAAGGGTCATACATGGATCAGCTTTTAGTGTGCGTATGCTGAAACTACTCATGACATCATCCTGTGTGTGTGTGGGGGGTGAAAGCTGGCTATCTTGAAAAGCTTAATCTCACAAAAAAAGGTGGATCTCATAAGCAGCCTGTAATGCGTTTAAGGTTTTATACACTCATACTCCTTGAAATGAGAGCATCGCTTATAGCTCTAAACTAGTAACACAGCTCTAAAATGACTTACAGGTTTTATCTATAGCTTGCATGTCTGCCCAGAAAGGGAGCACTACAAGAACAAATTGAAGGTGTATTTTCACACAACCTCACGAAGCTTGTCTTCTCAATATCACACCACCCAATGCCAATATTCGCGCCTGACAAACTGTAGCAATACCTCCTCCATGGCTTTATCTTAATGATCTGATGTACTGTACACTTCAACCAAGAGTCGATAGATTATTGTACAGTTATGAAGATGGATGACAGCTGCTCATAGTTCCTTATAGGGCCCAGGAGATGGCTAGGCTGATACACCTCCTGCTTTCCATCCAGTGGACACACGCTGCATCTCAATGAGCACTCTGCCTTGATAAACAGTCTGCAGGAAGGAAAAATATTTCCACATTAAGGTTGAGGAGCAAAAAAAAAGAAAAGAAAACAAAAAAAAACTGATGAGGAAAAAATGAGAACCTGCTCCTCAAAGCTATTCTGAAAAATTAATATGCTAATTAAGTGCTTGCTCGAGGCGAAATCTTGGAAACTTTAGCAGGGGAGTTATAAGCACTTAACAAATTACTTACACCATTACGCTGGAAGCCGTATACATTTTTAAAGTGACTATATTTTTTTGCTCGCCTTTCATTCTTTACAACGGTCCTTGCTATTTTTCGAAGCGATATCCTCCCCTGTTGCCATTTAAGAGTTTAAAATGGATATCAGACTTCAATGGTCTCGTCTGAAATATTGAATGCGGATCGAGCCGAGGAATTTATCAGCGCGCGCCATCGTTTTGGAGCTGACTACTCTCCTCCAGTGGAGCTTGCTGTTATGAAATGCCTAAACTAATGCTGAAATTATCTCCAGCAGGCAAACGTGCGGTGATCTTCAGCCTACCTAATCTGCTCAGGTGTAAGAACAGCCAAATGCATCAGCATCCGTCTCGCAGGCCCGCGCTCCGTCAGTTTAAAATGAGCTCTGCGCACGCATTTGATGTGCGTTACGCTACGCTAAGGACTGAGTGTGCTTGTCTGAGCAAGATTTCTAACGCAAATGTGCAGAAAATAGCCAGAAGCTATATCTAAGCTCCAGGCTGAGGCTCTGTATGTCTATTAGAGTTATGCAGCCTTTTAATGAGCTTCACTGTCCACACCAGTATCCAGTATTAACACTGCACTTGAAAGGTCACTAAGCAGACAGATCCAAACACGCAGATTTCTGAGTTCATGACATTTTCTTTCCACTGGCCTTGCTGCTGAAAAAAAAAAGTTCTCTTCTCGCTCTTTCTGTCTCGCAAAATGTCCATCAAACACAAAAGGCTTGGAGGGTAGAGCAAATATAAAATCACACACACACACACACACACACACACACACACACACACAATACAATTGGCGGGAAGGAAAACAATATTGTTTCCTAATAAAAGTGTGCACAGCACATAAAGAGAGAGAGAGAGAGAGAGAGAGAGAGAGAGAGAGAGAGAGAGAGAGAGAGAGAGAGAGAGAGAGAGAGAGAGTGTGTGTGTGTGTGTGTGTGTGTGTGTGTGTGTGTGTGTGTAAGACTGCCTGTGGGTAATTAGGGCCCAGCTGGCTGGCGGAAGCTCGTGTGCTGAGAGGGGAACGGAGTGACGGTCAGGTCTGCTCCAGTCAGCACACAGAGCAGTCCACTGTCCCACACTGCAGCTGCCCACATACTTTACTCAACACACTTTACTCAACACAACTGCACTACAGGAAACCGCACACGAGCCCAGGCCATGCAACACAATATGACATTTATTATTTCCAGTTTTTCCTCTCACATTGCTCTTGGCATAGATAACTATCTAGAGCGCCATCTAGAGGAGGGCAGCATTTCATTCCACTTCTGCCCTCTGGAAATTACCTGGTTTCTCTTCTGTTTATTTCACAGCTCTGATTTCTGCTGTGCTTCCACAGTCTACTGAATCCCTGTGCCATGCTTGGAAGATTAGTTTATAATCAAATTCATGCAGGTAATCAGGTTTCCTCTAATAAAATCAATTGGGTTTATATTAGAGACTGGTAGGCCCTGTCCACAAGTATATGGATATATCTGAAACTGTATTTTTTTTCCTTGTGCTTTGGCGTCCCATCCACATGAAAATGACACTGAATATGAGGGTCACTGAATATCAAGCTTTCTGAAAGCACTTTTCAAGGTGCACAAATTTTAGGGTTGTGTATTTTTAAAACACATTGGGTTAGATTTGGGGGCAGAGTGGCTTGGTGGTTAGCACGTTTGCCTCACACCTCCAGGGTTGGGGGTTCAATTCCCGCCTCCGCCGTGTGTGTGGAGTTTGCATGTTCTTCCCGTGCATCTCTAAATTGTCCGTAGTGTGTGTGTGTGCCCTGTGATGGGTTGGCACTCCGTCCAGGATGTATCCTGTCTTGATGCCCGATGACGCCTGATAGGCACAGGCTCCCCGTGACCCGAGAATAGATCGGATAAGTGGTACAGACAATGAATGAATGAATGAATGAATGAATGGGTTAGATTTGGAATATGAGTGTGATTTTTGTTTTTTTTTTGGACATTCACATTTAAATCTAATGAACTGCTGTAACGTCACGATTGATGTCATGGAGTCTCCACTGACTGGAGGCCACGGCAGATGCCGGTGAAGATTTGAATTGTTCTCTAAAATTGTGAGTATGCAGAAAACAGCGGAAACAAACAGGTGATAATCAAGACTACAGCAAAAGACAAACTCAAGATTACCAGTAGCTTGACAATAAGACACTGAAACACAGCAACATGTATAGGGGTGCTGAAACAGGACAGAGGTGAGGGTGACTGGGATGTGATAGGACTGATATTGAGAATCAATCCCATCCATCAAGCGCCGAGTCAGCGTAATCATGACACGTAAACATGTCTATGGCAAACATATGTAAGGTAGAAGTGCAAACGCTGTACCTACAACATAGAAAAGCATTTCTGTTTTGTGATCTAGTGCTGAGAGACTAAAAAGGATTTGTGTTTTGATTTTGTTGAGACCTGGCAACCCTCAGCACGACTGCTGACCAGGCTGTTCCAGGTGGTCTGTATATTGTGAAGGTGCCAGAAAGTGATAATGAATCCTGTATTGCTCCTGAATCCACGGTTGTGGTGCCACTGACTCACTCTGAACTGAGATTTTGACTTGTTGACTTTGTTATTTGTGTGTCACATCGTCAGTCAACACATGAATCCTTGTGTTTGTCCTTTTTTTGTTTTGTTTTAGAAATTTTGGCCCTGTTTGTGTTTTTCCGCATTTCTCCTTTTCTATGCTCAATACACATGCTCTTACTGTTACCTGTGAGGCATGTGATATAACAGTATATGATATACTATCACTGGGCTGGCGTGCTTAGGCGAATGGCTTGAATTTCATGGGGATAAAGATATTTTTGAAAATGCTGGGGGGTTTTCTATTTTAAAAAATATATATAATAGCATCACGGTGCTACATGTAAACTCGTTACTCTCACTATTGCATATCTTGACATTACAAACAGACTCAATTTTATTGTCATTTGCACAATTACTCCCCCCTTTTTAATCTGTGGTTTATATGCTTTATTTATATGTTTCTTATATATCTGTAGTTTTGTTCTTAGCATTGCACTAGTAACTTCTGGTCAGTTATCACATTACCCTGTGTATACCGACTATATGTAAGATATACATACAGAGTGCAATCTACAACCTGTCTTTGTGTTACTGTCTCTATTGCTGCTAGATATCTAGAATTTCCCTCGGGATCAATAAAGTATCTATCTATCTATCTATCTATCTATCTATCTATCTATCTATCTATCTAAAAATGATGCTCGAACATGTAGGATTTGATGCTAACAGCACTGACAGGGCTGCCTCTGCCTGCAAGCTTCTTGTTATTAATTTGTATACCTCAAATATCCTCAAAACACAGTTCAAACAGGAAGGAAGCAATTGAAGACATTTTCAAGCGAGTTCAGACATTTGACCTTGCTGTGACCTTGACCCTGTTTGGATCAGTTACTGAATCTAATCAGTTTCTGTTTTTCTGCTGGTTATGATAGTAAACAGTAAATGACCTAGTGGTGCAATCTTAAAATATGTGTATATATGTGGATGTGCCTTTTTTTGGTTAAAAGTGTTGCTCAGGGGTTCTTTAAATAGCACTGATGTATGATTCTACACAGAATTTTCAAGGTTCCGACAGAGGGAGCTCTTTATAAGAAAAATGTTTGGGGTTTTTTGTCTTTCTTGTATCAGGTTCTAGCTTGCTAAAGGGAACCCTCTGTCACTGGACTCAGTGTCGGTTTGTGATTCTTTAAGGATTCGTCGATGGAGGTCGTTCGATTCCTAAAGGATTTTCCCAGAGGAACAAACCAAAGAACTCTTTGGAAGTCCAAATAGAATGGTTTTTTTAAGTGTAGTCTATCTTATGTAGCTCTCTGGTTAAGAGACATCAGGTACAGTGCTAGCACTTGAATGTAACAAGCTGTAGGCGTGTTGTGAATACTATAGCAGCACTGGCAAAGGCAGGATTAGAGTGAAGGGGTGAAGCTTTCATAGAGAGATCTACTACTCCTCTTGTATAAGGAGATAAGACAGCTTTGTTTTATTTACTAATGTAGCATCTTCATAAATAAACCACTATCATATCTCGAGCACACTTTGGCTGCAAAACATTAATCTGGTCCTTCCAAACTTTCTCTCTCTTCCTTCTCTCTCTTCCTCACTCTAGCGAAAATCTTCATACGCTACTCAAATCCTCACCCCAGGACAAGCTCTGCTGTCCAACACACCCGCTATCACAGCTCTGGGCTTGTTCTGAGTGCTGAGGTCTGCTGTGCTAGCAGGGCTTCCGCTGCAGGAGTTGTGTTGGTCTGCTCTCAGTGTTTCTCTTGTCTCTTAATGCCACTGCCTAGCGCACTGTTTAACTATTTATGAAGGCGATGGACAATGTTATATTTATCCATTCTCAGATGCTAGTGAATGATGGCATTTTCTCTTTTGTACTCGTGTTGGGAGATTCGTACGAAAAGCACAGATTTAGATGCTTTAAAAATGTATCCTCGAAAAGTCTACACAATAAGAGAGTAAAGAATCAGGGTCGATGACAGACATTGAAGGTCTGAAAGACTGCAGGTTTTTTTCCATCAGAATTGTCAAGCTGCCTTTAGCGAGATTTCAGTGAGGATGAGAGTGCCAGGTTAACTACGTTGGCTTTTATTGATTTATTAAAAAAGATTGATCTTCTGTGCCACTTCTATATAATCCCTGCTAATGCACCAGCATTAACCAAGTGCATATAAGACATTATGCATGGGCTAGAAGACTATCAAAAGGGAAGCAAGGAATTTTTCAGAGGTTTTGAATCCTTTGGATTGCACCTTTGAGTAATAATGTGAGATTAAAGGATGAGGAACAAAAACACTTCGGTGTAGATGTAGTCACCAGTAGAAGGGTCTGGACACATCTCATCTCTATGGCTTACTTCTGCCTTCTGTTCTTATCTGAGGTGCCAGAGACGAGACGGCAAAGTTACCTTCATCATCTACAGCTCTATTGCGACTGGAAGTGGAAATTAAAGGAATACTTCAATCCTTTTTATGATCATCTCTATCTACTGTATCTGTGGTGGAAGAAATGATCGTATTCAACATAGTAAGCATTTCCCTGTATTTAGGGGAAAAAACAAACTATTTAGCTTGACTCTTGAATGGTGCAAGAAAAGCTGCGTCCAGCTCATCATCTGGAATCCCTGCAATGAAACAGACGTCTGGAGCCGGAATTTAAAAACCGTGCTTCTGGGAGGACATGCATGTTTGTGTTGAACAAGAGGGTAGATAACTCTGTCCTGCAAGTGTATTGAGCAGTCCTAGAGAAGATATTATGCATTATAGAACTGTTATACAGTCTCATTACACAGTTACCTCAACAGCTCGACAAAATAAATGTAAATATAAGTATAAGCAATTCTGCTCTGTGGTAATCACAAAAACACTACGGTTTTTAGTGTTATATTGTTTCCTTGCCACATGTGTTTTTTATTTTGATTCATGTCTCTACCCATGTCCTCTCACTGGTTGTCCCTATCATGTGTCACATGTTTTCAGTTTGCTCTTTAAATGTGTCTTTGTCCTGTGTGAAGTGTGTTCCGTGTTTTTGTTCTGTGTTGCTACGTCCTGGTTTTGATCTTAAGTTCTGGTTTTTGGTGTTCTGGGTTTTGGACTATCCCCACTACTGTTGTTCGCCGATCACCTGACCTCTACCTGTTTACTGTCCTGACTTTAAATTATACTTTGAATTTGTTTGCCTGGCCTTTAAACTGCTTTAACTGCAACTGTCTTAAAATGATGCTTGTGTTTCTGAGAATTCTTTAAATATCTGATGAGGTTTTTTCTCAATTCTGCTTTCATTAATCGAGCTTGACTGGTTGTGAGAATTTAGGAAATATAAGTTCATGCTATGACACTATATATACATATACAGTGCTGCTTGAAAGTTTGTGAACCCTTTGAGCTGTTCAGACTTTTCTGTTGTTTTACCTTGATTTTCTTATTTTATCATCACCTGCTTTTTATAAATTAAATGTCAGATGTATGTTGATCAGTTGCATATGTTTGTTTAGAGAGAATTTTAGCCAAAAAACTACATGAAAGAATTATTGTATGTGCAAAAGTAAGTGAACGCAGAGCTGCATTGGTAAAGTCAAGTGGGTAACAGATTCAGGTGAAACACATTTGGGTGCTTAATTAATCACTTAAGCAAACCAATCAAATTAGACATCCTTAGGAAAGTGGTTGGGCAACCCTGATTAAAAGAGAGAGGAAACCAACCAAACCACTGTAGTGCCAAGGAGTCAAACAATGCCAAGAGGAAAGGAGATATCCGAGGACATCGGGAAGAAGGTGGTGACAGCCCATCAGTATGGGGAAGGCTATAAGACCATCTCCAAGAGATTCCAACTCCATCCATCCACTGTAAGACAAATCATCTACAAATGGAGGGCATTCAGCATTACCACAACTCTGCCTAGAAGTGGACGCCCATCAAAACTATCATCAAGAAGCACCAGAAAAATAATAAATGAGGTAAAGGCCAACCCACACGTCACCTCTAGAGAGTTGCAGACTTCTCTGGCAGCATCTGGGGTAAATGTACATGCGTCTACAATCAGACAAAAATTGAACAGGCATGACATTTATGGGAGGGTTGCTAGAAAGAAGCCTCTGCTCTCAGAAAAGAACAAAGCTGCCTGTTTCAACTTTGCCAGAAAGCATTTGGACAAACCAGAGGCCTTTTGGAAATCCATTCTTTGGACAGATGAGTCCAAAATAGATTTATTTGTTCATACTCAAAGCTGCCATGTTTGGAGAAAAGCCAACACTTCTGGTGGAAATGTGAAGGTCTGGGGCTGCTTTTCTGCCTCCGGGCCAGGGCGACTCCATATTATCCAGGGAAACTTGAATTCTCAGACCTATCAACAAATTCTTGAAGAGAATCTCCTGCCATCAGTCAGAGAGCTGAAGCTGGCCCGAAAATGGGTGATGCAACAAGACAATGACCCTAAGCATTTAAGCAAATCCACCAAGGAATGGCTTAAAAAAAAGAAGTTTCACACTCTTGATTGGCCTAGTCAGAGTCTGGATCTCAATCCAATTGAAATGTTGTGGCTAGACCTGAAGTGGGTGGTACATGCCAGATGTCCTTCTTCAAGGAGGATTGGGCAAAAATCCCCAAGGACAGATGTGAGAGACTGGTCAGTCGTTACAGAAGACGTTTGGTTGAAGTAATAGCTGTAAAAGGAAGTGCCACAAGCTACTAAACAAAAGGCCTCACTTACTTTTGCACATACAATAATTCAATCTTTCATGTAGTTTTTTGGCTACTCACAAAATTCCCTCTAAACAAACATATGCAACTGATCAACATACATCTGACATTTAATTTATAAAAAGCAGGTGATGATAAAATCAAGGTAAAACAACAGAAAAGTCTGAACAGCTCAAAGGGTTCACAAACTTTCAAACAGCACTGTATATGTATATTTATGGTTCCTTATGAAGCAGAAGTTTGGTAATATAAACTAAATGGCTAACTAGCCATGTTGGTGTGTATAGACATATTGTCTTTGTACAGTATATAACTACAGTATACAGTATAAAGACGGTACATGGCCATTTAGCAACTAGAAACATATTTTGGGTAAAATAAATTTTCCAGATTTCAGTTGACAGCAGTTGAAAATGGCCATATGTTGTTCCAGGGGGTTCCCAGCACAACGTGGTTCCAGGGGCGGGTATCCAAAACAACCTTTCTCCTTATTGTTACTAGGCAGCGAGAGGATAAATGAACCTGGAGCGAGGGATTAGCTTGCAATTAGGACGATGGCTCTTATGAGTGACTCTGCCTTTGGGTGAGAGCCGGCTCTGCTGTCAGGCAGCATGCTGTGCAGATGCTGTAGCTGAAAGGGCCACAGATATGCTACAAACACGACCATTCTTAGTGTGTGTGTGTGAGATTCTCTGCCTTTCCCACTCGCAGCAGCTCCCCATAGCTATAGAAAAGATCTTCATCATATATTTGTTATTGCTTATGTGATGGTAAACTCAAGAGCGGAACAAAGACTGAAAATATAAACTAATATAAAAAAAAGAGCATCAACGAGCATTTAAATGATATCTCTGTAAGATTTTGCTCATCTCCTGCTTCCTGGAACTCATTATGCTGCAAATCTACCTCAGCGATGTAAACTGAACTCTGTTTATGACTGTGGAAATGCTGTACTGCTTGACTGGGTCTTAACATAGATCATTTAGTGGGGGCTGTACATCACTGCAGAATGGTAGCACAGCCTTAAGCACATGTTCTCTAACAGGCGCGTATACACACACACACACGCACACACACACACACAAACTCTGCTCATCCATGTATGACCTGCCTCTGCACTGCTGCAAGGTGGGCTGGGCAGGAGTGCATCATTTTTTTCTGAGCACAGTACTGCTTTCTTTTTTCCCTTCCGAACATCTCCACACTTCTGAAAAACACTCCGTTAGTCCAGCTCTGCATACACACTGAAGTACGCAGGAACAGCTGTCCCACCCCGAAGCCCAGATAGAACCACTCTATTAGGCTGTGGTATGAACCCACACACCCTGATCCCTCCTCCATCCTAGAGTTGCTGTACACAGCATCCTGTGTACATGCTCCTGAACATCAACACAAACATGAGCCCTGTTTATCGTGCTGCAATAACCCACCTACTGTACTGTACCTAAACAGTGCAAGCACTAGAACCTAGCTTTGCTCATGTAATCACAAGGTCGCAGTGCTGACTTGCATGAACGTCCTGGAAATTGATTGCATTTGGTTTGTTTGTCTCGGACGTTTCCTCTAACGTGATTTCGGTTGGCATCGGTAACAACATTCAGGGAATTCTGAAGGTGATCAGCACAGCTTAAATGGCATTACAAGCGCTCAGCCTGTTATAACCGTTTCAGCGTGTTTTGATTCGTCTTGATTTGGTGCGTACAAATCCATTCTACTTCCGCTCCCCTCGTCAACAGAGAAGTCAAAATGTGCCTCTAATTTAACATCTGTTCCAGCGTGATATCAGCTTGGGGACGGAGCAGGGGGAGTGCGAGCAACAAAATGACTTTGAGAGCGATTTGAACTCAAACAGGATGGCTGCTCTAATTAATAAAAACTGCACACATGACATGCCGGAGCTCCAATCGGTTTACACAGTAAACAGGCGGGCTGCTCTGCCTTCGCCAGATACGGCCTGTTCAAACCCATTTCAAGTGCAGGTCTGAGTGGAACAGCCGTCGCTTTTTCTCTCATCCTCTCTTCCTGTCTCGCTCGGTCTAATAGGAGCCATTAGCAAGAAGCTTCTCTGCTGCTTCTGGATTACTGCACTACATAATTGCAGCAAGAGAAAGGCATCCCATAACCAGGGCATGGCAATATAAATGGCAGGGCAATATGGCAATATTTTGGATGAATGATTTGGAGGTTCTTACTGAAGCCTCACTAACCCGGTGCCCTACTTCAAGCTCATTTGAACTGTTCTAAGAGCGAAACAAAACAAACCTCTCGTGCACAAGCAACTAAATATTATGTGGACGATGAAGGTTGAAGTGGATTTGCTATAATGACAAACGCAATGCTTTCTCAGGCTCCTGCCTTGAATGGAGCCCGACAACTAAAGGTGTAACAGTTCCCATACATAAAATGAACGAACACAACAGTGCATAAAGAGAGGCTCTCCTGCTGCATGCGTCGGGTTCTACTTTAAAAGCTCTTTCTCCTTTATCCAAGGGAGCAGCTCCTCTTTTGTTCTGCATAAATGCCAATTACCTAATTCTCTCTAGCATGCAAATCAGATGAAATGAGGGCACGGCACATTGCCCACGGTGTGAGCCACGCTGCTGTTTCCACAGTGACAAGAAGGGTACCTTTTGGGACACTTCTCTACTTAACACTTTAATCAAGCTCCATTTAGAGGGAAAAAATGTAATAGATTTTTTTTGCACGGCTCCCAATCTCTCGCTTTCCGTTTCTCTCTCTCTCTCTCTCTCTCTCTCTCTCACACTGTCTCCCTCTCTTCAAAAGCTCGTGAACCATAACAATCACTTAGCCTGCAGACCGCATATACTTCAATGGCTGCCAAAATACACACTTTGCCATCCCAAATATTATACTAAAACACTAACATTTGCGCAAAGCAAATTCACTAAGCCAATTCATATTAGTGTAAATTTCATACTTTCTTCCCCACACAACTGAAAATATTCATTCATTTTCAGCGGGTCAGAGCATTGCCTGCTCAATTTGGCAGATCTTTCAGTGTAAATGTTCATACTGTGTGGAGGGGTAAAAATGTGAAACAGGAATACTCATACTGTGTCAATGTGTGATCAAGTGAGCAAATGATATTATTTACAGTTGACAGGAAGTCCAAAAGATAGCAGAAACAAGCTTCAGAACTCTGATCAGAACCTGAACTAGTATTACTTATCTGGTCTGCTTCCTCAGTTGCCAAAAAAAGTGATTTACATAAAGCAGCCAAGTCTGGATTCACAAAGCGGAAAAAATGCTGCACAATATGATATTTGTTAATCTTTTAACACTGATGTGTTGACAGTGTTCTATGAGGATCCGGGTTTTCTTGGGATGTTCTGGTAAACTGCGGCAATGACTTGATCCAAAACAAAAACCATTCTTGTCAAATGAACGCTTCAATCGTAACACATTACTGCTTCCCCGGTGTGTTTTATCACATTGCCCTGCAGAAGTAGTAAGGTTTTGCCAATAAACAGATATTATCCCTACCCTTCAACATCCCACAAAGCATCTTTAAATAAACTGTAACTCTGATGCTGAGATAAAGTCAGTAGCCAGGAACAGAAGGCATTAGTCAGAGAAGTAACCAAATAGGCAAGGTGACATTCACCATGATGCTACCACCACCATGCTTCACTGTGGGATGCTGTTCTCAGAGTGATGAGTAGTGTAAGGTTTCCAGCAAACCTTGTGCTAGGTGTCAAGGACAAAAGTTCCATTTCAGTCTCATTAGACCAGAGAAACTTGTTTCCATCATGTCTCCAAACAGGATTTTATGTGGCTCACCACTCTTCAGTAAGCCCATCTGTGTGGATTATATGAGCTTTTTTTTGTGTCCTGTAAACAACTTCTCTCATCTAAGCTGTGGATCTCTTCAACACCCACTTCAATATCGAGGGCTATTTTTTTATAGATTCATTCTATATAATCCCATTAAGCCCACTTCAGTTTCAGGTTATAACCCTACAAAATGTGGAAAACTACTAAGCACCTTCCTCTGAGCCTTAAGCAGCAACATGAGCAGAACATATCATAAACAGCTCCACTGAGACAAGCTCTCAGCTCTCTCTCATCTGCACTCCCTAAAGCTCAGGTACTTAGGGGAATAACAATGAAAGAGGTGTGTGATAATGGCAGAGTTACAGGCTCCGCACCCCCGTAGGCCCATCTGACATGTGATTACATTTTGTACCCCCCCCACACCAAACTGCCTCACACACCGTGTCACAGACGTCCACTCCTCAGAGCGACCTCGTTAATGAGGGGCGAAGGGCATCCGCCTCACCTCCACAGGCCACAGCTCGGGCCCCGAATACTAATTACACCAACAACCTGAAGGTTAGATAGAGAACGGCACCGGAGAGTGGGAGGACCAGAGGAGAAGAAAAAAAGAGTGCAACAAATGGTCCATGAAGCATCTTGTACAATAAAGCACTTCTCTGTGCAAAAGAAGTCAATGGCAAAGAGCTAGTGAGCCTTCACATGAGCCGGCACTCTTTTGTTATCTTTAAATGCTATTGACACCTCACTTAAGCGGCATCTGAAGGATAGACACACACATGGGCATATTTGGACAGAGAGTCCAATTTAAGTGCCGGCTCTCTGTAATGCAGTGTGTCATTTTGTAGCGCGAGAGTTCATGGACAGGTACAACACAGCTTACAGGAGGGAGAGACCGACTCACTTAAAACAACAGGATGGAGCTGAGCAGATTTAATGTATCTCTATATTTTTTCCCCCTGAAATAAATGTTTTATAAGTAAAATGGGGAAAAAAAACTTTATTTCAGGGGAAATAAATTCCCTTTTTTACTTGCTGTTAACAGGTGGGGTTAAAAGAAATCATCCCATTTTAAACTGCAATTAAATTTGCTATCGTGCCGTACAATTTAGTCTGATTTCTTTTTTTTTTTTTTTGGCTTTTTTATCATCCTAAAAATAGTAGTAGAATCATGTGGGGTGTAAAGGCAAGCCTTGTCAATGTTTGGACTGGATTTATATTGATCTCGCATTCATTAAAATCAAGAGCGATATCTATTAAAGTGCTGTAGTGGCAACGGAAACACGGGTGTCTTTAGTTTTAATAGCTCTATGCACTTTCATGTTAGTTACTTCTCTTTTATTACATTGATAATGTTGTGTGCTAAAGCTATATAATGCGTTGCGCACAGTGACATACTTGTTTGAAATGATTTTCCTTACTGAATGTAGCTGTGCTGGTATTCACTAGCATTTACTGCTATGTTTAATAAAGCATGAAAAGGAATTGGTAGCAATTCTGAGGCTGGGGAAAAAAGAATCTTATTTGGCTGACGTATGATGAAACAGTGTCTTAATGAAGTAGATCCCTGATTTTCCACTACAGTATTAACTAGCCTGCTAGCTGTAGTGTGCACTTTTATCCCCGGTCAGACCCTTAGCTTTTAGTCTTAAACTCCAGAAACCAAAAGCAAGTTAGGTGGCAGTCCTATAAACCCATATCTCACCCAGCATCACGCTGCAGCAATTAAATGCTCTGCTGCAGTTTAGCTTCGGTCTTTATATTTGTGATTCTGCGCTAATAACGACTGCTTCAGCAGTATCGCACTGAGCGCTGGTAATGCAGGAGAGGGTGGTTTCCGTGTGACGTCTTTCTCGTGTAACGTTGTTGTATACATGTGCACAACGTGTCTGTACAACCTGCTCTACAAGCACCATGGGAAATGCCATATAAATGATTCATAGTTAGGAAAAAGACAGCAATTAATATTCTTCCGTTTGTTGTTAGTGTTTCCGCCCCCATTTGCTTTGACCACAAAGAGCTCGTGGAGCAATCTATCACCGCTGCAGTTCACATGCGGAGGGAGCAGGTTATTTACCATACAGGGAGAGAGGGAGGGAGAAAAAAAAGGAACAAGACGGAGACAAACAGACGGATGGACAGACGGAACGAGTGTCAGAGAAACAGAGATTCTCTGAGAAACCAGTGCAGAGTCTCAGTTCTGCTTCATATTTTAGGTTAAATGCCACACACCCACAAGTGAACTGAATGTAGCTTCAGTCTTTTTTACTTCAAGAGGGGAAACTAACAGACTTCAGGAATTCATTGAAACATTACATATACCAGAAAACTTACATAATGCCAAGAAATGTTATGGTTTCCCAGCTTAAGAAGCAATATTGATGAAATTGACATTCCTATAAAGGTTTCTCAGCACAGCTCAGTTCATAATGGCTGTCATTTCCACATCCATATCTGAACAGAGAGCAGCTAGAAAAGACTCCTTTTGTTTTTTTGAACAAAATGTAAGATCACAGTAACTAGAAGGGTACTGGAACTAGTACTCTAATGATAATGATTGAATCAACAGAGACAGATATCACTTTCAGACCAGGACACTTCAATCAAAACACACAGATTAAGGACTTTTTTACACTTGGTCCACACCCAGGACTGATTCTGTACTCGTCTGGAGGTAGGGGATAATAATCACAGATTTCCTCCCACATAAAAGAAGGTGGAATACTGTACGTCACAGGATTGAGAAATGGTGGACACTTCAGAAGATGTTAAACTGCTGTTTCTTGTTTTATTATGTTCAGTTGATAGCAACACCCAAGCACATGAAGAACAGCACTTTTTGGATGCATGGCATATCACTGTGCTGTACCTACAAACACAAGGAGATGTTCTTAGGCATACAGAGGCATCATAATGGTGAGCTGAATACATAACTCCATGAACAACTGCTTTATTTATATACCAATCATTTCACATGCTGATCGTTAATGATCCTTTCCTCACCGTCACATAACTTAAAACAGGACGCAACATGAACCAATCATGTTACTCGAGACTTCCGCCCATGATATGAACCAAACCAGGGTCCAGCTAAAACAATGACTATAAAGAAGACCAGGAATCAGTGCTCTAGACCACATTTGGGCTTAAAACAAAAGTACTAAATAATTAGGGAAAACCACCATGAGTCTCAGGATAAATAACTTCAGAGAGAGAGAAACAACCTAAAAGATCACACTGCAGCCATCGTATAATCTCCTGCTCTACCACATCAAGCAATGTTTATTTTAATAACTGCCTTGGAATCACGTTTGGCAGTCGTCACCTTCATATTTCTTACACTTGCCATCTGATTTCTCTCCTGATACCTGTTTAGTGTTCTTAAACTGCGTGCTGCCTGTGGTGAATCTGTCACGGCAAATTGTATCCTTCAGAACCTCCAGCATGAAAAGACAGATGCTGGAAAAGAAAAAAAATCTTTCAAGAGATCTCTATAATTTAAACTGATCTTATCTTACCCCATGGGAATTTGTACATGTACTGCTTATCAGAGGAGGCAACATTGGACATGCACCAGAGTTATCGTGTTATTCATAAACAATACCCAGTGGCCTGTATCTATTTATGTATATAGGACAGCAAAGCCTTATTCTAACTCAGGCCCTAGAGATATCCATCTATTCTCATTGAGAATATCTATTTTTTTTAGGTTTCTGCAAATACAGTCTCCCTCTCTCTCATGTTTCCTATGCATTCTTTTCTCTCCCGGTTTCTCTCCCTCCTTTTGTTTCACGCTCCCTCTTGTCTTTTTCGCTGGCAGGATGTCTGTTCTGTACTCCGCTGGGGATCTGAAGACAGTTGTACTGAAGCTGGGTATCCTTCATGTGTTTACCACAGCTTTCCAAGCATCACACACAAAAAAACGCACCCAATACACCAACAAGAGAAAAAAAAAAAAAAAAAAAAAAAAAAAAAAACAGGCTCAGGTTACTATTCAATTCATTCCAGGTTATGATGTGTAATGTCGACCTATGCTTGAGAGTGACTAAGATTATCGAAAGGCAGGAGCATGAGGAAGCAGCGGACACATAATTGTAAGCGCTGTCAGACAATCTAGAGTGAAAAGGCCATTTTCTCAAATGTCTGAGCCAGCACCAAGGTGTTTGGATTGATTGGAGATTTCCTATTGGGCTGTGATGTCGTTCTGCTGTACTCTGCAAAAATAGACGGCGATGCACTTGTAAGGTAATATATGTGAGATGTATTAGGTGGAATTGAAGGACATTGCCTGTGTAAAGGTATCAGTGCTCGCTAAAGAGGCTTTTCCAGGTGGAGCTGTGTTGTTTGTCTCAGCCCAAGCTGATGATTAAAAAGTTAGGATTGAAGCTGCTAGCCCTGTCATGCACCCAGCGCTCCAGCAGAGCGAGAGATTCCCTGGCTCGCCGCGTCTTTCCTAAATGCTGCAGTTTTACGTCTCCTCGTAAAAAACGTGTCTGCGCTGTCAAGCGTGGTCTGGTGTTTTGCCTGAAGCACCCCCTTGTTTGTCAAACTGTTTCATGTTGCATTGTCATTAGCCACCTGTTTGCTTGGCAGAGCCAGACATTCAACAATATAACACAATTCAGGCCCAAAAATCAACCAGCGCTGATTTCTAGCTCTTTTTTTTCAGCCTTGCTCAGTCTTGCGTAGATGGTTCCAGGTGAGTTTCTCAGTTACGTCAGGATAAGTCCAAGATCTGCAACCTCATCATTGCCCTCGGCGGTCTGCACGGCTGCACATGGACTGAAGTGACCCAGACTTCGTCTGGCTTTTGTCTAGACCGTGTGAATCATCTTATTCGGCAGCAAACTAGCGCAGGTGCAGAACCTGAAACTAATGAGTCTTTTCTTTTGAGAAGCTCCTGCCAAACATGATGGGAAATCAGGTTCTTTTATATCTACAGCATCCTAAATATAAATATAAAGACTTCTTCTTTATAAAGAATATTTTCCTGTAACAGTTATTCTTTACGTATTACAAATAAATCCAGAATTTATGTAATGCAATTTGTTAGCCTAATTGTAACAAGATGCAAGACACCCTGGCACTAAGATCAGTCTTATAAACCTTACTAAGTTTTCTTCATACTCCTAAATATAGGAGTTATAACATCATGAATATATTCAAACTTGTACAGCTGACAAGATGTTAGCACACTGAGGGCAGGAAATGTTTCACCAGGTTGGGGGGGGGGTCCACTAAACCCTCTAAATTCAGGCAGCAATGGAAATGTGGTTCAAAGTGCAAAATGTCTCGCTTTGTGAACTACTTAACATTTAAGAAAAATCAGCCCTTAGCAAGCTGCAGTCACATGCATGTGCTGAATCAGTGGAATGTGTTAGGACTGGGCAGAAATGCTGATTAGCAGGAAAGCCATATGCTCAATTGACAGAGTCCTTCAAAGCAGAGATGCTGCAAGGGAGCATGGAGTCTCTCCAGTGCTGCTCCTGCAGCCGGCTTTCACCCATAGAGCTGTACAACCCAGTGAGTCGACGCTGTCTAACAGCCAAGGGTGGATTGTGTTACCCAGCGAGGGGGAGGGGTAAAGCTGCAAACGAACCAGAACGCAGAGGAAACAGTAGTGAAAACCACATCGTCCGGATGAATCCCATCAAATGAAACCAAGAACAGGAGTGGAGAGGCAAGCACTGGGACTCACATACCCATTGTGCCCCTGCATGTGCCATGCAATCATTAACGCCTAAGAGGTTTTAATATATAAATACTCAAGTGACTGGAGCAAACAGGCACAGCACCAAACTTGGTGCTAAATTTAGAACATTTTCCATGCGGTGGCAAAGTCACAGAGCGTCGAAAGCAGTGTGAGGTGCCGTCATCAGCAGCACTGGACACCTCTCAGCCTGGGTATTTCAGGTCACTCAGCCTCCAGTCAGAAAACACACAGCACACAAGGACGGGAAGTGGGGGACGGTTAAGTGGCAGAACGGTACTGCCAGAGAGAACAGGGAACAGTTCACTCATTAGCAAGTGGCCCAGAAAGCGATAAGAGGAAAAGAAAAGTTCACTCTTCAGCTTTGTCCTTTTCCACCCTACGAGGTACAGCTTTCCTAACGGTGTTTATTAGCCTGAAAGAGAAAAGTGATGAGAAGGGCAAAAGGGTCAAGCACAGGAGGAGGCAGATGATACACTTCATTTAACGACACTCCAAAGTCAGCTCAGGATCTATCAACCAAGACTTTATAGCAATGAAAGAGTGTGAGCGAAAGTGAGAGAGAAGATTAGCCAGAGATTGAGAAACGTGCATAATTCATACAGCCGTTACCAGAGATGATTTTGCACATCTTAAGAGAGCGAGATCAGAGTCATAATCTAAAACGAGCCCCAGCGGAGACCTTGGTGGGCGAGTTCCTCTGGAGATTCAGAGCTCGGGCCTTTCCTCTGTCAGAGCACGTTTTTCTCCTAATGACGCTCCTCCTCTCCTCCTCTCCCAGCAGCCTCTGGAGTCCTCCCACTGGACACCACGAGATACAGGCCATGCCAAAGCAGTAGCAACAGAGCAGCCACTTTCCTAAAATAATAATTAACTGGGCAAAAAAAAATAAATCCCCCAGAGCCACCCTCATACTCAATTATTCTTGGTCTCTTTGCACTTTTCCCCCCATTCAGTGTCCCAGAATAGCACGGCATCCATATTTCAAAGTGAAGTGGTGGAAATGGTTACGTCAAGAAGTCCAGCAGGTCCATTAACTCGCCTTCACCTGCCAGGCACAGTGACGATGAAAAGAGCAACAGCTTGGCAGCTGGCATTAAAAGCCGCCGTCTTCATCAAGCAAACTCACGCTAAACCTTGTTGACGTCTCTGATTCGATATTTCCCACCCCTCCACCGGCATGAATACTATATAATTCTTCATGATACAGTACTCCGAGGCCCATGGGCTCCCATTGTACGTTCTGTCAGTGTCGCATCTAAACAAATACAATGATGCCTTTCATCTATTCAAACTAATGCTTGTGCTATGCGTAATGGATAAAGTAGTAAGGATTCTCAAGTTCTTCGTTGCTTCTGGAAATGATCTATTTCAGAGACATCTGATATGCTGTTACCCTTGGCAATCATATCATAAACACGAGGGTAAATAACACCCTCTGTGCCACAAAGAATCTGAGCACACTTCCCTGATAGGAACACTAACAGCCAAAAATAACCTAGTTTCCCTTTCCCGCAGTCATCATTATTGGAGAGACTGCAGAGCTGAGAATGCACACCATTATGCAGTGACAGTCCCACACATGGTAAATGGAAAGGCAACAACACAACAAATAATGCACTAATATGGCCTTTCTGCTCCACATGAATGTCAAAGACGGAGAGCCATGCTGTAATATATACAGAGGTAAACAATATTCTGGGGCATGTGGCAACTGGAGAAATAAAACAAATAAGAAAGCTTCGCTACTATTTTGATTAGCCTTCTGCTCAGTTAATGGTCAAACTAATGAACTAACAAGACCCGGACAAGCCATGATCTATTCTTAGACAGCTTTTTCACTCTCGTCTGACTTTCTGCCGAAGCTCTTTAAAAGTTTCTGAACTGGAAAGAGGCGTCTAAAGTAAGGGTCTCTCTCCGATTCGATTCCTCGCTAATTAGTGCTGCTTGCTGCTCAGTACATGGTAATGGAATCCAGGGGATTCATCGACTGGATGCACTGTGTTTAAGGTGTGCAAATTACCCAGGTTTCCTGTTACCACGGACAGACCGAGAGCTCATTGAGGCTCAGGACTCGGAGCAGCACGACGAGCCAGAAAGGCAGTGCACCGGATCGGGGTCATGTACGATGAAACAGAAAACTGTACAAGCACCGAGCTAAAATGCTGCACACAAGCTGACAAATTGTTGAAGGAGTAACCAGGTCTTAATCTCTTTTATACACCTTTTTCATTTCCTATTCTCTCTTTAACAATTCAAAGGGCTATGGACTGTAATAGGCTTGGGTATTGATTTCATTCCCTCACTGGAATAAAGAAAAACTTGACGGTTAGGATATAGATTTTGAGTTAATAAGGAATTTAGAGGGCAATCATACGGAAAAAAAAGAAAGAAATTCAAAAAAGAAAAAAGTACACTGATGAAAAATTGCTTCTGTTCTTTTACACTGTCAGGAGGGCAGGTCATCTGTTCACAGAAACCATCTTGGTTTATTGACACATCACAGAATGCACCAGCAGATGCAGTCTGGGGCCAACGTATCACCTCCACAGAGCTTTAATCTTGCCTGGTGACCTGACAGAGGCAGTAGGTCTGGCTTTAGGCCCTTTGAAGCTCAGAGCTCCATTAGCAATCACGGCTAAGCCAGAACCCTGCTGCACGTTCACTCTCTTCTCAAACACTAAATAAGGGTGGGTCGAAACATGGACGTCTCCTGTCTAAGGGCTGCTCCATCTCAGGTAACTTCAAGGGCGTGATTTGGGCTTTGATGCGCGCCGTGGCGATGGCTGACACTGCCAAAAAAACACGGTGTTGCTTACTAAAACAACAGGAGCAACAAACTCTCTGTGAGGCTTCTCGCGGCGCACCTGTGGACGGTTCACTGCTTCTCCTTTATCTTTTCCTGCTGCAGCTGCTGCTGTTGGATCACATGTCCTCTTGACGCTCCCTCCCTTCTCTGCAGATAGTCTTTTCTCCAAAAATTTCAGGGAGCCTTAACCAAGCGTTTTTTTTTAGCAAAAGAACAATTCCCAATTTGCATGAAGTAACAGGCTGTTTATTCAACAAATTGCGCTGTTACTCCAAAGTCATTGTGAAGTTTGCAAAGACGTTCGAGAGTTTCTTGATATCTACATCACACACGTCGTCAGACGGTCACAGTCATCTTGGCGGAACAGCATCTGTGTCTGGAAAGAAGTATTCTACGTGCTGCTGCACATGTTTGGGAGAAGCCATGCACATTACAATGGCCAACTGACAGCGAGGTAAACAAAAAGGGTCATCTAATGTTTACACCCTGCTGAGTCAAATTCATATTCCTCAGACATGATCTTCATATTAATATCACGATGACAAGCAGTGAGCTCTAACCAACAAGGACAGATTACTTCACACACACGTACACACACACACACACACACACACACACACACACGTCTATCTGACACTCCAATGACCAAGACAGTTGTCTCAAACTTTCATATTGCCATTTAGAAGTAAAAATAATACCAAGAATATATACTAAATATTTTTTTCTTAAATCTCGCCAACAGCAGCTCAGCTGTTGTAATGAATAGACCCACAGCATAGAAACATATAACATACATGTAAACCATTAGTACCATTCCACAATATGGTATAAGAGAAAACATCGCAGTCAACTGCTACATCAGTCCCCTTCCCTGGCTCTGCTCTTCCTCTCTGTTTAACATGACTGCTGAAAAGTTGCATTCAATTACTTCTGTGCCAAACGTCCTGCTGCAGCTTCCTAGCTAAATAAACCGACGAACGGCGAACACGGCACCGGAGGGCAGCCTAACAAGTCTGCACTCCATTTCAGGCTTCATGAGTCCACCTGCCAGTCCGCTCCAACCACAGCATCCAGTCACCCGGACAAGCTGCACAACCCCTCGCTTATATTAAATACCGCATGTCTTAGAGCGTATAACACTCTATCAAATCAGTGGCCTGTGTTTGATGAGAAAATCAAGTAGCGGGCTTATGCCTTGCCTCTTGAACAATTAACAGTGCACTTTAGATGTTTGCAAATGAAGAAGAAGAGCACATGCCAAGCACAGAAGTGAATTGATATTATTACGATGAGCAATTTTGCTTTGAACATCTAAGCAATCTAAAAGCCAGTCTTTGTACTGTGTATTTTTGTTCAGATCAGAATCTGTTTTTGTACACTTAGCTAGCCACAAGAATCTTGAAAGCTGCAACATGATTGGATTCTGACACATCTATGTATGTGCCCTGTCATGACTGGTTTGTAATGCAGTAGATTTCACAGTTTTGTGATCGCTCCGGCCAAAAAAGCTTGATTTTGCAGATCTTTCCATAATTGTTTATGCAATTTGGAGATTTTTGTGCTTTTTCGCAGAAAACTACTCCAATTGGTGGAGTAACTGCAAGTGCAGGATTCTACTTTTAAACTCCTTTCAGTGAAACCACATCCGTAATTCATTTGATAACTCCTGTTCATCGCACATGGCTCGAATAGGGCTTTGGCTGCAAGGCACAAATCTGCAGAAAATCAGAAAAATTGCAAGCTTCTCCAAATATTGCTGGATTTGCTTGATTTTGCGTTGCTTTCCGCATTCACAAAATAGTGAAATCCAGAAGGGACTGGCAAATATGTGAAACCTTAATTATAACCTCCTGTGTCTCAATGAGGATATAGTTACAGTCACAGCATTCAATGTCAGTTGAACTGACTCTTCAGACTACTTAATGACTCCTATTTATTGGTTGTGTTTAGTGACGAAAATGGGAAAAAAATTTCCACATTTATTTTAATGACTTTTAATGGCTGTACCTTGACGTGAGGTGAGCTTATGAGATCTGCAGCTCACAGACTTTGGACGTGACTTGAGTGTAAACAATCCAGTGGATTTATTCTAAGATGTATGGACCTGTCGGAGTAGTTTGAAGATTATTTAATGACGTATTTAATTGTAGGGAACTACAGATCTTAGAATGCCCCCTGATCACTGTCAGTGTGTCCTTGAGCGAGGCACTTAAGTCTGTTTTGTTCCAAAAGTGTAGCAGATTTTCCCCAACAGCACGCTAAAACAGATCAGTGGCAGCCCGGCAGCTCAATAGCACTACAGTGTATAAACTGAGGAAGCAGTACACTGCATGTCGCTTACACGAGAACGATCTTGTTCTTACGGGCAGAGCCAGTAATCTCTAACACAATTTTACCAGGAATGATTGAAATGCACATTGATTGGTGCAGCTCAGAGCGCTGCTTCAACACCGGTGATCGACAGCCTCGGAGTGAGCCATAGTATTCCACCGGTAAATCCTATGACTTGAGGTAATATCATGGCAATATACTGTAAGTAAATAAAACTGACAAATTACTGAATAAGTCATGAGCTGACACTAGCAGCATTCAGACTCCCTCTCTCCCTCCCTCTCTCCTTCTCCTTATCCCTTTCTCACAGCTTCCGGACTGCCTCAGGTATCTCAGGGTTTTTTGTTGTTTCTTCTATTTCTATATTTATTTTGTTGATGAATCCGTGACAAGGTAATAGGCAAATGAGAGTGTGTAATGTAACGGGTAAACATTGGCTGTAAATCTTGCCCCCAGCTGCTGTACAGAGGTAGCACTGCTGTTAGGGAATCACACCAAACGCTGTCTATTTGTTATTATGCAAAGCTAAATGAACTGACAGAGAAAATCGAAATGCATTCCAACCTAATGATAATGGAGTCGCCGTGTACAACAGGGCCACAAATTCCTCATTTTACGACCCCGCATTTGCATTTTACTTAACGTGAAAAATGTTTCGGCGCTGCGGAGGAAAATAAATTTGAAGAGCTGTGCGGACGACTTGCTGATTAGCCGCTGCTAGACAAACCTGGCCCTTGACAAGGACAAATTAAATAACAACCTTAAAATATGCAAAATAGAATCATGAAAGTAAGATAGTCTAATTAAAATGGTCCATTTTCTCCATCAGAGGCTCGCTAAGGCTTTAAACACCTCCTTAGAGCAAAGTGCAAAATGGCCTGAAATTCTCTTTAAAAGGCTGAAATCGAGTGAATCAGATAAAAAAAATGGGGCAAGAATGCACTTACTAAAAACTCGCCATCTTTTATCCCTCGGATAGAAATGAACAGTTTCATGCCTTTGGCGACTCGAGCTCAAATGTTACGCCATTCTTTCATTCCAAGCAGCGGTTTCTCAGATCTCTTCTGAGCTATGCGTGGGGGGGGGGACTTTCATGGACTTCACAGAAAGTTTATAATTAATTCATTAATTAATATTGTTTGGTGATATATTTATTTATTTTATTTATTTATCACACTTTTAATGATTCATCTTGAATGGCCTGAGTGTATTTACAAGCCAAAACATATGTTTTGTGTGACGAATTTGCATCGTCTTTATACCGAGGATATTGTGCAAAAAAATAAAAAATAAAAATGATATAAGAACTGCGTGTAAGTGAGACAGACCTTCGTCATACACCGCCCAGTGCACATCTCACTGTCCAAATAGAGCATAAAATTTCTGTAATTATGCCTGGGGTCTGAGTGCCGATGCGCACGATTTTGGTATTAACTCCTCGCTAAATGCTCGCAACTCAACTCTGAATACAAGCCTGACTGGAAATGTATTTTTTTTACCTCCTGCCCTGTATTCCTCTGTGAGCTGAAGCGAGGTGTGTTGGTTTAAAAGCTGGCCATGAGTGTGCTTGTTTGTTTAAGCTACAGATTATGCAGCTGATAAAGCCTGGCTCACAGCAGAGAGACGACAGGCGAAGAGAGAAGGAGAAAGCCTGCTGCGGTCCCAGTTCACAGCCCACTGTCCACTAAACACCGTTCAGCCAATCACCAGCACATAAGCCTTCACACTCCCTCTCCCAGTCTGCTGGAACCAGAGAGACCAGGCCTGCACTCACAATGAGGGATTTAGAGTCCTGCTGCTGGGCCAAAACGTGAAAAACCTAGATTTCATTAATCCCTAGAGCTAGTGGAAAAAAGCGAACCTGATAGATTCCACACTAGAAAGTTGTAGGACGCCTTGAGCTTTGCTCTCACCACTTATTTCCGTGTGTGAAAACAGCACAGTGCTTCAAGTGCATCACCTGCCCCTTTTTTGCTCCGTGCGCCCTATTGGTCACACATGGGTCTCCATATAAAGCTAACATGGAGGAAATGTGTGAGCAGCTTGCAAAAGGTACTACTGCCAGTAATGTCTGTCTGTGAATAAAAGCAGCATGGAAGTGAGAGGAGTCTGACAATAATAAGAGTTTTAAATAGACCCAGGCTGAGAAGGCCAGGTCAACCACTTTGTTCTTTTAGCTTTACTTTCTTGCAGCTTTTACATAGCAGCCATATTATAATAAGCTCTTAAGTGAAGTAATGAATATGTTGTGTAAATTAATAGCACCTCTTACAATACAGTTATTTCATAATTAGTTTGCTAATGGATGAAAACTCTCAGTAAATCTCCCCAATCATGTCTCTAGACTTGAATTCGAATAACTGAATTGTTTGGATAACACTCATTACTGGCTCAGTTTCAAACATGGACAACAAAAATAAATCAATTTCATGACTTCTTTATCACTGTGATGTAGACTTCTAGATCTTAATAGCCTGTATGTGTAACCGGGAACCGAGGTTTGAATTCAAGCTCATCACAATATATTCGTTAGCATCATTAATTCATTTTTATCTTGACTATAGATGAATCTGCTATTACTAAAGTGATGAAGTTCATTTAGTATTTTATTCGTTAGATTTCCATCATAATTGAGCTCTTTTCAGTGGAAACTGTTGACATAAATGGATTAAACAAATCCAATATTTCCTGTTCTGATTGCAAAAAGCCCTAGTGAGGAAAAAATGGCTAAAAAAAAAAAGAGTACAGAGAATTTCAATACCTTTCACTATCAGATCTATATAACTTCTAAAGCACTGAAACAGTATCTCTCTATCTAGTGCACATATTCTGGTTGTAATCAAGTGAAAGAATCTAATGATCTGGTTTAATGGAATCATGCAGTTGATTGTAATAGTTGGATGGCAAGTCAGTTTCTCATAGTCTTGATCTCAGTAGCATGGTGTAAGCAGTTACACTGTATTCAATATGCACTGCATTATATGATGAATAGACCCAAAACGCTTGATACCATGTAAATATTTGAAGCAGTCATACCAGCATTATTAATGCAAACACTGAAAGCGACATGGACCCAAAATGGACTCTTGTGTATTAAGTCTCAGCTTCAGAATCATCATTAGCCTGAATGAGCTGAAAACAGCATAATATCCCCGTCTATAAGGTATTTGCCAGCACCCTCGTTTATACATTAATATATCAATCTGACACTTCATTTTTCTAATTCAGTGTGTACAACATTACAAAACCAGGCCTTTAACATTTACAGATTTTGGCAGCTACCCTTAACCGTAGCAACCTTCATTTATCTCATTTATACACCTGAACAGATAAAGGTTAAGGGCCTTGCTCAAGGGCCCAGCAGTGGCTGCTTGGTGAGGGTAGGATTTAAACTCACCACTGCAATTTTTTAGTACTCTTTATTTGGGACTTTACACTATATGGGAAAACGTATGGATGACTCCTGACTATCGCACCCATATGAGCCCTTCACAGTGCTGTTATAATAATGTCCTTCTGTGAAAGCTTTCCACTAGATTGCGGAGTGTAGCTGTGAGGCCATTCAGCCACAAGAACATTAATGAGGTTGGGCACTGATGTCATGTGAGAAGGCTTGGTGCGCACTTGGCTTTCACTTTTATCCCAAAGGTGTTCAGTGTGGTTGAGGTCAGGGCTCTGTGCTGGTCAGTCAAGTTTTTCCACTCCAACCTGAGCACACCAGGTTTTGAAAGAAGCTTTGTCAGCTTTGAGGCATTGTCATGCTGGAACAGGTTCCAGGACCACATATGGGTGTGACGGTCAGGTGTCTGCATACTTTCGGCAGGATAAACTTACATTTAAAAGCACTTTTACAGAAGCCATGAGGATAATGCAATACTTTAAAAAAAAAAAAAAAAACTATAACCTGAACTATAAAGATAACACATTGCAGTGATATTTTCCAAGGTGCTTAGTAATACATTACAACTCATTCTCAGGCTTCTGGAAATAGCCATAAACAAACTGCTAAACTACTGACAGGCCACGTCAACAACCACAGCTACAGTATATTGTACTCTTAGTTAGTTTATCACTCCTCACTAATCTTTCCCTTCTGCCCCCTAGCTGCCAACAGCCCATGCCGCTTTATAACCACAGGCGGGCCAAATTAATGGCAAGATCATTTATAAAGCTGTGGTCTTTCACCGTTAATTACTTTGTATAATTTCTACTCCAATATTCATCAACTGCCTCTTTTGATAGACATAGCTGGTATTAAAACCCCAGTATGTAATTCTATGATCTGCACAGCAGTGTATATAATGAGCAATAAATCAACTTTCATTTACTGTCTATTGCAAGCTATTAATCTTTGCTGTGTTACTCAGAGTGTAACACTGAGGCCAGCTGTCTCTCTGCACAGTGCACTCACAAACAACGTCAACACTTCCATATCTTTCAAGGATATGAATGCACGTCGTCAACACGACTCAACGCGAGTCAATGGTGCCAATCAAAAGTTCAAAGCTAGGTGCCTGTCTTTTTCCCTGTGTGGCGCTTTTTTTTCCTTTCCTCAGTAAACTTTCTCTTTCTGTGATCTCTCGCCGTGTTCTCAGATGACTCGTAAGAACATGTTCGACTGAACTCGAGCGTCTGATAGTCAGAGCATCATCTTCACACCTGAGTGTTTGGAGCTGGAATTCAGTGAGATGGGAAAGAGCAGCGTAGGGTAATTGAGGTATGGATGGGGAAAAAAACAAAGCTATGAGAGCTGAGAAAACACAACAAAACCAGACTGAAAGCTGTGCAGGAAAAGAGGTGAGAAACGGGGTGAGGGGATTATGACCCATGCGCAGCATTTTATTTGAGAATATACCTATTTTTAAATACATATATAGTCAAAAAGATTAAGTTTTTCTATTTTTGTGGTTTGATACATATTTGCTTCAATTTTTTGATTTTCCTAGGAAATCAATTGCACATTGTTCCTACACAGAAAATATAAGAATAATATCATTTTTCTCAGCATGTGTTAAACTATTTTGATGTGTATACTGTATATACCATGGTGATGCTGAATTGTCAGATGTGACGTGTAAATCTTTCAGCATGAGTGGCAGCAAATTTAATATCACACTTTTTTATTAACGTTTTCATTCTAATAAATTATCGTTCCTCTGTTAATAGCTAAGGAACAGAGACCTATATATTAGACACGCCACATAAGACCACTAATAATGGAATTTACGAATGTGTGTTATATAATCCTTCTGTATCAGGACACATCACACCACCTCATCGCTTTTCGCTTTCTATAACACCATACCTCTCTAAACATTTTTCTCGACTAACCCTTTTCTAACAATCCCAACTGTTTTTATCCACCGGTTATGTCTGAATTTCGGTAAGAATACCATGCTTTATTTATTTGTTTGCCTTCTTCAAAAGAGTAAAGGACTCTAAACTAGAATACATGCTGCAACATTTCAAAAGACTAACTGCATACTAAAGCTTCCCTGTGGCAACGGCTTATACGTTTCTGTTACAAAAGTCGTATCTTTCAACTAACGCAAGCTGAAAGCAGCGGGCTATGCCGAGATCGGCTGGGTTCATGTTAGAAGCGTGCACAGAAAGCCTCGACTCCCCAAGGTCAGCTCAAGAAACATCAAAACCTCCACTGAGGCAGCTGTGGAAACAGGCGCTGCACTACAGTCACCAATCAACAAACAAGCGCTCCCCGAGTGGCCTGCAGACCTCGGCTGCTCGCTGTGGGAGCACGGGACTCAGGAGTGGGCACAAACATCAGAATCATCACAACCGTCTCAGATGATCCCTCTGAAGTTCAGTGTGCGATCAGCAGAACGAGCGATGTGAATCATGGAAGGTGAAGTCTGATTTAAATGTGAAGGCAGACTTTCTTTTATGACCCTCGTTTTTTACTCTCAACTCTCCTTCCTTATGATTACCTATTTAAAACAGCGCTGTGTAACAGTTTTTAAATCCAGGTCATTAAAGTGGTTTTCTGATTCAGCCTTTTATCAAAGCTACTTTTACCCCTTAACATACAATGATAATGGAGAACAGTGTTTTTCTGAGGAGAAAAGCATGCCTCCACCTAACCCACAACTATTAGTCCCAAATCAATCTTCCCTGAAGGCCACAGTCATGTCTGTGGATGGGATAAATTGCTGCTATCAAATAGACATTTACATCTGAGCAATGTAGTCAGCGGGAACATTATATCTGCATTCCCATCCACTATCCCGCACTCCGTCAGACATTTATCCTCATAACCTTCCCATTATACACCGTGCGCTGACCATCAACGGCCGTCTGAACAGCACAACTTCTCAGGAAAAGTGTTCTATGGCTGCAATGCTAGCCTTCCAAATGGTCACTTTAACATGATGATGTGATTCCCTTAATGATGGTGTTATTTAAGGTGCCATCTAAGCCTCTGCCAAAAAGTCAATATGTATTCAATCTGAGCTTCAATATCATTTGTAAATGCTGAAACTCTCACAGCTAGACCAGATGATTACTGAAAACTAATAGGCTTAAAACAGATCCTCGGCTGTTACAAGTATTAGCTGCACGCCATATACAAATGTACTCCAAGTTTATTCCCCCTCAGGGAGTAGTCCTGTACCTGCACATTTGGTAACTTAGCAACTGGGGTCATGTGACCACTAACTATGACCTACAGGCATTATAACACTGTACACCTCGGAGTATACGGTGCTGGTGGGGAAGTCCTCGGTCCATGTCCTTTGCAATCCCTCGCACTCTTCCGCTGCATTTCTAATTTATTTTGTGCTTTCAGCAAGCGAATCATTCAGTAGATGTGGGGTATGTCTCTCCCATTTCAGTAAAAAGCCCTCTGCTCCTGAAGAACTGATTACAGTGATTTGGTCAGATCAAACTAAACAGACACCATAAGCCTTAGAGGCTTTGAAAAGAGACAGAAAAAGAAGGCTGCACAACACACACCTAATAGAAAATTACCTTCTCAGCTTAAATCTGCAAAACACTAAAAAAATCCTCCAATTTAATAGTCTTTGAGTGTCGAGTCCCGCTGACCGGGTTCCGTTAGAGTCAGAGGCGAGGTCAAACAGAGCCGGGTCTCCTACTGAAGTGAGGAACACAAGGTCACACACATTACTTTGAATCTTCACTGTACTCTCCACATCCTACAGCTTCATTAAAACCCTGCTATGCACACTCACACCTCCTCATGATTGATAATTAAAATTTGATGTAGAGACGGACAGCCCAGTGTGTTAGGTGGATCCCTTTCATTCATAATTGATTGGCAATCATTCTGTCGGTTATCAGCACCGCGTGTCAGTGTTGGTGTTGAACTGAAGGCGGGACACGTGGATGAATCCAATGCACTGGTTCATCAGCGTAACAGATCCAGATCCTGGGATGGAAGAGCTACAATCTAACAGCCAGGTATCATGAGCAGACCTGTAAAATATCCAAAAGTCACTTAGAAAGCTTTTCCACTAAATATCATGATATGGCATGGTGACTCATCCCAAATGTCACATTTCGTTCTTATTTCCTTTTACTATTTCATACAGTAACCATACACAATTAAGTTGCCTTCTTACGTAGGTACCAAAAGTACTAAACTGGGATATATGTGGTGCTAGAACCGGTGCGGATCATTAAAAAACCCGTTAGCTTAAATAAATTTCAGTAATTTCAGTAAATTCTGTGAAAAACCCAGCATGGTCAATTGCTTTTTGTCACAATGCCAATTCTGAGTGAATTATTCAGACATTGAGCTTGTCTGAAGTTGCTGTTGAAATTAATGTTATGTTTACTATCACGTACGAACTGACATAATTTCCATGCAGACGCTCTAATCCGAGTGACTTACATTTTATCTCATTTTATACAACTGCGCAATTGGGGTTAACGGCCTTGCTCGAGGAGTGGCAGCAGTGGCAGCTTGGTGGACCGAACTCACAACCTTCAGTAGATGCCTTCAGTAGATGTCCAACACCTTAACCACTGAGCTACCACGTGCCAGCCCACAAACCCCTGAAACATTTCCTAATTTAAAGCATGACATAATTTTTATACATGGGATTATTATGAGAAACAGACACAGATACACAAAGGTGACAAACGAAGAGAAAAAAAACAACCTAATGTGCAATTGGGCAACCAAGAGCCATCTTCAGTCTACCCTACTATAGATTCTACAATCTCTAGTACACTTCTCTGGAACTGTACTGCAAAATTTAAAACCCCATTCTTTCAAATGATATTCTCTCAGTAGGTGTTTTGATGATGGAGGAAGAGAGCTCTATCGTACACGTCGCTCCAAAAACCTCCCACTGGTGTTCCACTGGATTGAGATCTGTTGACTGTGAAGGCCATGAGTCCAAGGACATATATTTATATTATTATCACTCCCATCACCATTCACTAAGCATATTTCCATTCATTTGTCACCCGTCTGTACTCAGTTAGGGTACAGCGAGTTGTTACTATTCATTAGAAACAATAGTGTGCCATATCGCTGGTGGAAAAAAACATTATTAATGTATTAAAGTCTTACAGTCGCTTTCTGCCTTTACATCCAGATAAAAAAAAATTGTCTGAGGAGAAAGACAGAGACTTGAGAGTGACTTGAGTTGAGAGAGGTTCGTCTATATCGCAGTGCCAGCAATCCAGAGAGCAAACAGAACCAGAATTAAAATTGCAAACCAGTGAGAAGTCCAGCAGTGAGCTCAGTTTTTAAAACTGAGTGGCACTCTATAAAGGTTCCTTGTCCTTTGAAGAGTGACTCAACAAAGTCCCAAATATTTCCACAAATTTATAACATCACTAAATGTTAGTTTCCGAGCCTGACAATGATCAACTGGTATATTGTGAGTATTCTGTGCATGGATCAGCAGTGTAGAAAGATCTATGCTCTCTAAGATACGTAGATGCTTTGCATTTATCAAAGTGAATCTCAAGTTTGATTACTGAGACGATGTTTGTTTAAGTCTCTAAGCTCGAAGTTCTCTTCTGTCATATCAAGTATTATAAACAGCATTTTCACCGGTGCTTATTAGCAGGCAATATGCAAATGAACACTAACCTAAGTGGAACAAGCCAATTACTTCAGTGTTTCACTTTATCAATTTGAAGGAGGAAACCACCTGCTTGCTTTAATCAATCAATCCCACTTTCAGCCTCATGTTTTACTAGATGGCTAGATAGCTAATAAATTAAACAGTCACAAAGTAGAAAAAAAATCACTATGTAGAAAGCATTTTAATAAGAATAATAATAAGTTCATATGACGTGCATACTGTAACCATAGCAACAGATGACTCAGCTTGGTGTTTAAAAAAAAAAGTTCTTATTGTAATTGGCAATTATTGGCACATTAACTGGCAGCATTAAAGCAAGAATCCACTTTGCTAAAGTTAAATTCGTTCATTCGTTCTCAATAACTGCTACATCAGTCAGGCTCAGGTGAATCTAGAGTCGTGGGAGTATTGGGTGCAGGAATAACCGACTAATGGGAAACCAGACCATTACAAGACACCATACATGTACACATTAGCACTTGTGGCAATGTAGAGTCAATAAATCAATAAATCAATGCTGGCATGCTTTTGGGAGGGAGGAGGAAACCAGAGAACCCAGTGAGATCGCATGCAGACCCAGGGGAACATGCAAAACTCTACACAGACGGTACAGAGGTAGTAACCTGAGCTCAGGACCAATTCAGAGAGCCTTGAGCTGCGAAGCAGATCTGCGCACCACTTTGCCAATCTCGGAACGTAAAAGTTGACAGAAATAAAATTCTCATAGCTAGCCACAAAGACTCCAACTCCAACTAACGTTATATCAGATCTGAATACACCACAAGAGGCACTTTTTTTTTTTACATCAGCACAAATTCCCTGTCCCTGTTAACAACTAATGCATGCCACTAAAAACAATCTATGTGTAACAGCTATATTGCTTACATTTTATGGACTGAAACGTTTTAACAACCTTGGCTGTTTGTCCAAAGCTTGATTATGAAGGCTTTATGCTTAATTAATAGAATTATTATTGTAGTTAGACAGCACGTGGAGTGCTGTGTATTATCTGTCATAGCTAGCTAAATGAGTTGCAGAAACATCTGGTTCCAACCCATAAACAATGGGCAAAGATGATATTCTGTCAGTCAAGACCTTGGACCATGTGCTGCTGTTTTTCAATAATAAGTTTTTCATTCATTCCTATTGGCTCAGACTGGCAGGAATTTGCTGCTAATCGGGTGTAAGCCATATGGCTGATATACAATCGCAGAATAGTTGCTACATGACAAAATGCGAGAGAACAATACTGTTGAAACACCTGTGCCCCTGCCCGCGTACTTCAGGCCGATTAATAGAGGCCGAATCCATTAAAAAATAGGAGTTTGTTTTGCTTTGGCATTGTTCGCTGCACGGGGAGAGAAGGTAAAGCAGGTCAGTTTACAGCTCTTTCATAAGCACTGTCCTTCCTGTTGGTTCAGCTGGATCAGCACTGTGAACACTCCTGGCTGCCTCCCATCGCTCACACTTAGTCTTACACACACTCCTATTGGGCCTGCAATGCTTTAATCTCTTCACAACTATCCACATTCACACACGAGCATGTGCACAACACTGAACACATTCACACGTTCACACAAGTCTCCAACCAGATGAGAGAGAGAGAGAGAGAGAGAGAGGGAGCTGTTTTGTTTGCAAATCCAGTTTGTGTGCTCTGCTGTTATTTCCAGCATTAAGGTGGCAGGCTAGGAAATGAAGGTAAGTGGTTTCACAGGGACTGTGGAGTGAAGCGAATGAAACAGATACTGAAGTAGTGATTGCACTGGTGCATGAGGTGCTGCCAGAGGAAGATCTGCAAGCTCACCGTTACATAACTGTGCAGTCACTGTTGACAAACTAAAGCATTTCAACTAACATTTAGAGCAAAGTGGTGAATGAGGGTTTAAGAAGGAAGAGTTTCATTCAGTTCCTGACTGAGTATCATATTAAACAGACTACGAACATTACATCTAAAACAAATCAAGGGTAAATGAAAAAGCTTTAAGCTATGAGGACCGAAAGTACTTCCCTGTGATAGAGGATGGCATAAAAAGAAAGCTTCACACACACACACACACACACACACACACACACACACACACACACACACACACACGTCTGTCTCTCCCTGTCAGTAATCTCTCTCTTTCTCTGCACAAGAAAAACGACCTCTAAATTTAGCATCAGATTTATCATGCAGAAGCAGAGGCTCCAGCAAAGCCGGAGAGGGTGGGGTGGGGGTGGGGGTTCTGAGCGAAGGAGGCGTTTCCAAAGTGTCCATCATGGGTCACTCTCTTAGCCAATGAAATCTCATGACCAAATTTCAAACATGGTGCATGCACTGCAGGCAGACGAAATATTTGTACCATCTCTGTCTGTCACCTGGGACAAAGCATGTGGGTGAAGAGAAAGTAAAAAGAGCTCCAGAGGAAGAAAGGAAGAGAAGAGTGTATGCGGCATTTGGGGGAAAAGGCCTGCTGCTGCAGTGGAGTGAAGGACAAGCACTAAACAAGGACATACACTCTCTCTTTCTCTCCCTCTCTCTGTCTCTCTCACACACACACACTCACATGCACACTGTAGCACTTAGTCCAACTTCTGCCACACAGACAGTGCTTCACTACACACACACACACACACCATAGCACTTAGTCTAACTTCTGCCATACAGTTGCTTCACTACACACAGCACATCATACACACACACACACACTGTAGCACTTAGTCCAACTTCTACCACACAGACAGTGTTTCACTACACACTGCACACCTTACACACACACACACACACCACACTACAGAGAGAAAAGCAGGGAACAGGATGCCATGTCTGACAAGTCAACACTGTCACCACTCGTGAACATGTTCTCTGCAATATGTTCATGAGTACTATATCCTTATACTGTCACTGCAATGCACAAAAAAACAGAATAAACAGAATGATATTTTACTGATGTCATGAAACTAGAACAGCTGAATATCAGTGCAGGATTGCAATACAATAAAAGTGTAACATAAAATATCATTTATGTCCAAAAAACAAAAGTTATTTCAAAATTGGGCTAAAGAAAAAATAACTAACATGATAATCCTGATTATTTTGTTTGGTGGTGATTTTCCGATTATTATTCTCAATAATTCAGCCCATTTAGGAGCAAAATAGTTTCATTGTGCTTTATCAGGGCCTCACTTGCAGTTCACTTTTCACACACTGCGCTGTACTCGTTCATTTAATCTCTTTAAAAAAGTGATAACTGTGAATACAAACAAATACAAATGAGTAAATGAACTGCCACATTTAATCCAGTGCTGTTTAATTTCAGCTTTACTACCGTTTTATTCTAAATATTAACACAAAATATTTGACCGATTCGGTAGTAAAAATGATGCAGGTTAATTTAGAGAATTTTCTGCAAATTATTTACACCAGACAAAGATGCTGTGCTATCACTCACATTATTAACAGAACTTATTCACAATTATAAAACCAGCGTGTGTTTGAGATTATGAGTCATAAATGCATAATAAAGTATGATAAAAACCTACTTAATTAAAAATACAGGGTTCGAGACAGAGAACAACAGATAATCAGCAAAGATGAGATCATTTTTAAATTCAGATCCAAGACAAATGTAACAACCAGACGCAATAAAACACTATATTAAAAGGCAAAAACATTAGAATGCACCAAGCAGATGTGAACAGAGCGCGTGAGCCAAGCGGCTGTTTTTGAACAAAGCTCACCAATGTCACAAAATGTAGAATTGTGTTTAAATGTACAAAACATGAACACAGCTGAAATATGGTGACTTTTGGAGCTGAAGATATGATAACCGTGAGAGAAAGAAAGGTAGACTGAGCTGGACTATCACAGGGAGGGGAGAGAGAGAGAGAGAGAGAGAGAGAGAGAGGTGTAGAAAGAGATGTGTTGGGAGAGCTGGACTATCACAGGGAGAAGGAGAGAGCAATAAAGAGGGGAAGGGAGGGAGGGAGGAAGGGAGGGGGGTAGAGAACTAGTGAGCGGTATAGAGGTGTGTGGAGAGAGTTGGATTATCACATGGAGAAGAAAGAGAGAGAGAGAGAGAGAGAGAGAGAGAGAGAGAGAGAGAGAGAGAGAGAGAGAGAGAGAGAAAGAAAGCTATAGTGGTGTGTAGAGAGCTGAACTCTCAGAGGAGAGAGAGAGAGAGAGAGAGAGAGAGAGAGAGAGAGAGAGAGAGGGAGTTATAGAAGAAAAGAGATATGTAAAGAGAGCTGGACTATCAGAGGAAGGTGAGAGAGAGAGAAGAGAGAGAGTTATAGAATGTGTAGAGAGAGTTGGACTACAACAGGGAGGAGAGAGAGAAAGAGAGAGAGAGGGTGGTGTAGAAAGAGACAGAGGCATAGAGATGTGCAGACAGAGAGCTGGATTATCAGAGGAAGGTGAGAGAGAGAGGGAGAGAGAGGGAGAGAGAGAGAGAGAGAGAGAGAGAGAGAGAGAGAGAGAGAGAGAGAGAGAGGGAGTGGGTGGAGAACCCCAGCACTACTTGACTGTGTGTGAGACATGGCAGCTAACAGCAACTTTAAAGAGCGTCTCAGTGCTGCAGCTCCTGCAGGGGTGGATATGGAGGCCTGTCTGCTCCTACAGGGAACTGCAACACGCTTGGCAGCCTTCAGCTCTGGGAGAAACCCTAAATGAAAGCTCCCAGATGCTCCAAACTGAGTTTGTCACTGTGTAATAACTTGTCTGAGCTGCTGACGTGTTTGGAGGACTCGCGGGCCGGCCGAATGTCTGAGCCGTGAACAAATAATGCTTTCACGATCATAGTGATGCAGCACAAAATGCTGGCCAAACAGGTCATTTATTAAGCAAAAATGTTTGTGCGCATAATGAGCGGTTTGAAATGCATATTGATTTCATGCAGAATTAAATTGCTAGGATAATGTTGAAAATCTGTTTTATATGCAGTGTGCAGTCCTAATCAATTTTGCACAAGTTCACTGCTAGAAAAAAAGAGACTAAGAGGATAAGGTTTGTTTTTAGGCAAAAAGAAACATGTCAAGAGGCACAACAACAGCGTTAGTGTTTTCCTTTTGCTTGATCGCTGTGCTAATGTCACAGTGCATGTCAGAGCTCCCCACAGGCCTTTTTTTTTTGTCTTTTTGGATGTGGTACAGCGCCAACCTGCAACACTGAATTTTACACAAAGAAACCTTTTTAGCTCGTCTACTTCAGAGGAAAATGGAGACCTCAAAGCAACAATGTCTAGTTGATGTGCAGCCAACAACTGCAACGAATCCTGGAACACCAAACAGCATTGATTTTTCTTCCTGACCTTCCAACAAGATTGAAGTGAGGGTTACGGAGGAACAGCACGTCTCAGTGCACATTCTTATCAGAATACCTCGCTGCAGTTAGGACTCGACATACAGCACCTTTACATGTAGGATTAATCTTCACCTCTCTCTTTCTCACAGCCAGGGCTGTTTTGGCTCTGCGTTAGACATGTTGCCACACTATCAGCAGGCCTCCATTAGATCCCTGTGCTTCTGCTGATCAAAACAAATCAAAGGGGGGAAAAAAACAAGGAACCACATCCTTAGAAATACTGTAATTGAGTGTGTTTGAAAAGAAACAGGAGAAGGTGGTGGAGGTGGAAAAATGAGGAGGAAGGGGGAAGAGGAAGAGGGGCGGGTTTGAGAAAGATCACTGAGTGTTGGAACCTAAATGGAGTTTTGTCCATGGCCATGTTGAGAGCACCTCGTTTTCTCGCTCTTCTGCATGCCTGTTCCCCTCATTAGTGTCACTCAATGATAGTTAGCGCTGGGTTAGCAAGAACGGCCACGAATTTTCCTCTATAGCTTCTGCTGCCAGTGTGAACACATCATCTCCGCTCTCTGACAAAACAAGCAGCGAGGCAAAAGATGCCTCAAAAACAAAGAAAAACAAAGAGACATCAGCCATTGGAGCGCAGCATTGAGCTGTCTCGCCTAACTCTAGAACCGAAACGGTCATTTTTGTGCTGGCGTTTTTTGCTTAACTAATCCGAAAAGACGTGAGGTTTGATTTCCTGTCTTCGATTTTACTGCATGTGTAATTTGGCTAGCTAAGACAACACAAGCACCAAAGAGGCAGATCTGTCTTGTTATCATGGATGAACACATTCGTCGCACCCTGCTGCAAATCTCTCATCCCTGAGCAACTCAGGTTCTACACGATATTTAAACCAAGCTTCACAGACATCAAAGATGTGCGACGGATTAAGCGAAGGCCCTTTTATCAAAACTGCTTTTCTCAAACAGCAGAGAAACACATGCTGAAAATTTCCAGCTAGCAAAGAGGAGAAAATAGCTACATTGCCAAGCTGTCAGCACGAGGGGCAAAATGAAAGCAGCGTGCAGCAGTGACGACGGAGAGGGACTGAGTCATGCCTGCACGTAGATCTTAATTGGCATTGGATGGCAGCAGAGGGCCGTTTGGAGGATGGGGCTGTTGGGTTGGGGGGAATCTCCAAGCTGCCGCGTTTCCTCAAGAGCCCGGGACCTCACTACTTCACAGTAGCATCTCATGGACTTCATTAAAAACTCAACCCGCAGTTTTCCCGCTCATCAGCAAGCTACTCCCTGAGCAACGTTTGCTGCTTTGTATCATAGAAGGTGTAGAATTATTTTATTTTTCGCTTAAAACATGCACAAGGCAGGGAGTGAGGCGGAGGATTAAAAAAAACAGCATGGCGGACACATGCGTGGGATAGGAAAAAATTAAATTGGGGAGGGAAAAAAAATGACACCACAGCAGGAGTAAACTCAATTCCCACCTCCCGTGGCAAATCCCAAGCCAGGACGATGTCTCAGAGCTGAGGATGTAGCTCAGGGAGCAGAACAAGTGCAGGCATTGTTTTGACAGCTCTCGCGGTGGTAAATGCCAGGACGTCTCTCCACTCAGGCTTGTTGTCTGTTGTGCTGCTGCTGCTGAAACTGAAGGATCCTATCACGCTCTGTGCTGGGTCTTTTAACTTACTGTATTTTCTTTTCCCAGTCCATTCTCTCTTCATGCACTTCAAGCATAGATTGCATTTTTGAAGAGAACGTCACTCATTAGGCTGATTATTGCCAGTGGCGTGGATTCGCTGGTGAAATAAAGTCGGTGAAACAGAGGGTGGCTGCTTGGAGCTTTCAATCGCAAACTCATTACACAGTGTCTAACAGAGTTTGGAACTGGTGTCAGCAAAATGACACAATAATCTTTTAAAGGCTGCAAAAGCAATGGCCGGGAGCCAGAAGCGCCAAGAACAAGCACAAAAGAGGGGTGAAAAGGGTAAGATCTCCTGCGGTCCGGAGAAAACAGAGGCCCAAATTCCAGCGAGGACAAAACTTCAGCTTTCTCAGCTAGCATACTAGCGTTCTATCCGCCCAAAACTGGACTACACGCTTACCCTGTAATATGATTAAGAGATTACAGACTTTACAGTACATGGACTAGAGAAAGGTTTAAGAAGCACAAAATATAGTTTTCACCCTGTCCACACCATAATGATCAGACACAAAGGGGACTAGACAATAGAGATGCTTTCACCAAAAGATAAAAGGAAAGTGCCAAGCTTAAAAAGAACTGAAGCGATGAAAAATTTGATCGACCTGGATTGATTCCACCTACGGGCTTGTTATAACAGCATGATAGCTTAATTAAAAAGAATACATAGCTTCGGGGTAATGACAGTTTTCTCTGAGGGAATATCAGATCTGCGGAATCCTTCGTCTGCCCAATATCACTCCGAATATCAATTAAAATCTTGTCAGGACATGCAAAGACGTGTTATGCAAATGTGGTGTGAAAGACAAAAACATAAAAATAGCAATAACAAAAGCAGCAAAAGACATCTCCAGCAACGTCTGCAGTACACGCTGTTAAAAACGGTGATGGCAAAAACAAAAGACCTATTCAGCCGGTACTCATCTGTAAAAAAAAAATATTTGCATGTCTACCCTGTAATAAAAATAAAATAAAAAAAATAACACAAAAGCTTTGCACTTTCACATGGATGAATAGGAATTAAAACAGGCTAGATGAGTTTCTCTTGAGTTCATTTAACCACAAGCCCAGATGATGCAGCAATCGTGTCACTTCATACCACATACTGTCTAAAGAATAAAGTTTCCAAGGCTCCTGTGTAAAACTACTGTCATTTAAATGGTGCTAAAGGGATAGTCAGTGTCCATGCTTTCATTTAGGAAATAAAAAGCAGGCCAGCACTGGATAGACAAAACAGTGTGGCTATTTAGAGCTTTTTCTACTTCGCTGCACTTGTTTATTTGCACATGCTTACACGCTTCATGTCGTTGGGCTGGAGGAGAAGGCGGTAATGTATTTGCATCATATGTACTCTTTGCCAGTTGTCCAAGCTCGTGAATCTCCTCTCATGATTGGATGAGAGGGTGTTAATGTATTTGCCTGGAACCAGACAAATTTACCAGATTTCCCGGCACAAGGAATAGAAGAGATACACGAGTGCAGCAGAGGAGCTGCTGGAGCCTGGCGCTTTAATACCCCATTCATCCTAAACCCACTCTGAGCCAAGAAGCAGCATTCGGCCTGGGGCCCTGCGGTCTGCGTTTGGACCAGGCTCGCTGGCATGGGAGCGAAAGAAACAGTGCGTCATTTCCCCTCCACTGATTTCCCCACTTTGGACAGAATGGAAAAAGTTCTTTATTTCAATTAGCCAGCCAAGTGTGCTATGGACACCTGCCACCTAGCAAGCTCTCTCTCTCCTCACCGCCTCCTGCTCAGTTTAGAAAGATGCTGCATTCCATACGCTGATCAACAATCAGTCCGTCTCACGAAAAGCTCAAACTAAACACAGTCTAAGAAAATCTCAAACTGATCTCAGAGCAGAGACAGGAACTGCTCTCAAAAGGCTCAAGGCACAACCAGGAAGAAGCAATTCAGGTGTAAAGGCCATGGCACAAATGCTCATCAAACAGTAAAGTAGGGCACAGAGCACATGGCTAACACGTCTGAATCCGTAGGAAATCGTCTCTGCTAATATAACACAGCCAGCAAAGCCAGCCAAATAATATAAACTGTCAACGCCAGTGGCAGCGTTCATCTATCTAGGTCATAAAAATAACATCTCGGGTAATCATCTCCATTTTAAGTAAGGACCACAGCATTTCAGACATTTAAGTAAACTTTAGGTTGATGATGTAAGATGATTAACTATCCTGGAAAGAGCCTTTACTGTTTATCTTAACAGGCACTCTGAGGTCAGATTGCTAGTCATTAACTTCAGATGAATCCATGTTGAAATCTAACTGTGCTGTAACTCTATAAGACATAAACATTTGTTTTGGAGTTTTTTTGGCAATTACTGAGCACACACCAACTGCAGCATCTTTTGCAATTAGGCAGATGATCAGCAAATGACTAAGATCTTTTTTTTTTGTTCAGTTACAGAAAATTGCCTCTTACCTTGGGTTGAGCACGTCTCGGGAAGGCAACTTTAGGGTCAATCTAATAGGACAGAAGGACAGAGAATATTACGTAAGTAACATACGTTGTGCAAAAAAACCCAAATAACATATATTATATAATACAATGTGTTCTAGCATAATACTTGTTGCAGCAGACCTGTTTGCATTTGTAACCACAAGTAGCAGTTATTATACACGTCCAAAAAAAAACAAATCAGTTATCAGATATCGCGTGTTAAACAAAAACATCTTTAGTAATTAAGAGCTTCATGGACACAGCAGTGTGGGATCTGGGGGACGAGGCTGACATGACAGAGTATGTATTGGTGAGTGCTGAAGAATCAGAAGAGGCACAGGATCAATACTTCCACAACCTTGTTCCCTCTAGAGGGATTATCGTCATTATTGGTGACTCCTTCCTACACAGTTACCGTCTGAATAAAAGGTCTATGGACCAGCAGAGGTTTGAGGCATTTCTCTTCTTAAGAATAAATTGCGGAAGCTTATAAAACACACAATTGATCACTCCTAGCATGCACTGTGATATACATACGATACAAAGAGTTCTCCTATCCAAATCCATAATTATGGAAACATAAAGTCGTGCATGGTTATATTCCACCGAACTACACTTACAAAAATTTTATAAAAAACATTGTTGTAAAACAATTACAATCTAATGTTAAATAAAAAGTAAATTACATTTGTTCTTCAGCTGTATTACATACATACATACATACATACATACATACATACATACCTATATACATACATCAGTGGTCATAGGACATGACAGTATATTAAAAAATTCTAACTAATATAAGCAGCACTTCCTTGTTTGTCTGGGAAGAACTGAATTATGTGAAAAACATAAGAATTTGAAGAAAATTCTAATTGGTACATAAATAGACATCAGTTAAGGTTCATGGTGTTCTGCAAGAATTTATTCAAGACATACAGGCAAATTCATGGAAATGAGGAAGCCAAAATATTTCTTGCAGGAGAAAAAAAAAGTGCACAGAAATGCTCGGTTAACTAAAACGATGTCAGATGATCACGCATGCAAGGACGGTCACACTGTAGCCGAAGTCTTCCATCGAACAGGAAAAATGCAGGGAGAAAAAAAAAAAAAACAACTCGAGGGAAAAAAAACCCATTAGTAGAATATTGCACTTCAATATACAGCATGTCTTAGTACTTTGTCACTTCATAAAAAAAGGTGAGAAATTGAAGACATGACCGTGCGCAAAGGAAAGATGAAGTAAACAGGGCTCTTTTTGCTTTGCTGGGGTAGGAATTGTCCTCTGCTGAATGAATTTGGTCTGAATAGAATGTAACATGTACTGCCTTTTAAAGACTCTTTCCAGGGGAAGAGCTAGGCTGTTTTTATTATACTTTAATTCATCCAGAAAAGTGTTTAATCTAAAACAGATTGCTTTTAGAGAGGACCGCAGCCGGCAACCAATTGTCAACACACAATGCAATTTTCACTCCAGGTTTTACATCTGCAGCTTATGTAACCATTTTTTAATCAAATGTGAAATACTAAAGTGTGTCACACATTTTGCCGTGCTGCTCGCCTCATATCTATTCTCATACATTCAGCACCTCGGAAATTGCCAGTGCTAGTGAGGCGGGTGGGGAAAAAAAAAAAAAATAATAATAATAATAATAATAATAATAATAACAACAACAACAATATGACACAAAGGAAATACAACACAAAAAGGAATAAATAATTTATATTAAATACATATATAATAAAATAAATATACTCACAAAATGAGAAATATCATGCTTAAAATGTAGTTAATTAGGCAATATTGTGTAGCAGAACTGTATTAAATGGGAAAATACCTGAATAAAAAGAACAGAATGGCAAAGTAAATGTTAACCAAAAAAAAAAAAAAGAGAGAGAGATAAAGAAACAGTAAATGTAGGCTGAATGTCCTTGATGAAGCTTTATTTTAGTAAACAGGAAGATTAAACAATATTATTTTAGCCATGATTTTCACTGCACTGCCATTTTGAGTATTCTGATCTTTAGTTTTTCCGTCTTTATTTTCTCTTCTCTCGCATTAGTCAGGCTTTTCAGCTCCGGGCTTCACCTTCATGAATGAGGTCACACACCTCAGGACTGAACCACTGAGCCGTGTCTCAGCTCAGGGTATGACATCACGATCCGAGTCGCAGTAATCCCTGCTTTAGCCACCATCACTGCCGTCCTCGTGATCGCAATCTCTCTCAATCCTGGACACATGGCTGCTAATGCTCACTGTAGTGCTTTTCCTGTTCTTCACCACTCATTCAAAAACACTGCAAACATCACAAAAACCTTGACCTTTTTATTTTGGAGCCAGGATCCTAGGGGTATGTCTGTACAGAGCGATTATGTAATGCAGCTGACCCAGATTTGTCGTCGGAAATATCGGACAGGAACAGGATTTAGAGATACAACAACCCAGTTTCTAAAATAGATGGGTTTCAGGCATAATACATATTTGAGCCACGTGTCCTTAAATATGCCGCCATTGAGTTTAATGACTGATTGTGTTGCTGTGATACGTCTGGATTGTCAGCTGCATGTTCCTAGTTTTGTACATCATCAATATTCCTCTCTTCTGTTCTTCTCCTCACATGCCACGCTCACAATATTCATTAATCATCGCGATCATCTGAATAGAACATACTTATGATTGCTGTAAAATAAGATTAACACTATGATTCACAGTAATCTACCTCGGTCTCTGTGTGAGAAATAAATTTAACAGGTTATTCTGCAGAAGACTAATTTAGCATCGTAACCTCAATCGAGCAACTCAAACACAGAGCTGTCTCTTTTTTTTTTAACTAAATCCTCACATAATCAGAACTCCAGCAGGAAAAAAAAGTGCACAAAAATATCGTGGATATTAGGAAGAAAACAGCAGTTCAGAATTCAAAATAAAAGTGAATGTGAAAATGGCAGCTGGTTAAAAATTCTAGCTGTAATTTAATTCCAAGTTAATAAGAGATCATGTAAAATTAACAAGGATAAAAAATGAATTTGGATTTTTTAAAAATAAATAAATGACATCTGTGGGTGGCCTAATCCTCATAATCCTCATAACAGTTTAATTTACACAAAGACTATAACTACTCTGAGTCTAATTTTTAATCTTCGTGCTATATAATATACATCTTAATTATAATTATAATACACAACCCTTCCCTCGAAATTTGTCTGATCAGGGTATTTGTTTCAAACGCATGCTTTAAAACCATTCTGATAAACTGTCAAGGCTAAAAAAAAGACATAGAAGAGCTACAGGAAGCAGTGCGAATTAAGGTTAGAATAACACCTAGTCCTGGGTCAACATAATCCCTTGTAGATTTCAGCATAAGTAGTTTTGCACTCTAATTTTCCTTCAGCACATTCATGTCAAGCTTTTTTTACTGGTAAGGAAATGATGTTGGGCTGTTTGTCCAGAGCCTCGCTATTCAAAATCAAAGCTTACTCATTCTAGACTCCCACTGGTTTTTCAATGACAAATCTCCGAACAATAAAGCAGCTGAAATACAACGAGAAACATTTACTGGACCTGGAACAGCGAATCGTCAGGGCATATTCAGTGCGCTTTTCATAACACACCTATCCTATCCAGCGATCCTAAGAATTTCACTTTGCAGGAGAAAGTGTGTAAATCTTGCTTGCAGTGTGACTAACAGAAACATGGTGCTGGTTTTAAGGAATAAACTGCTCGTATCTAGTAAACATCCTGAGATAATCGGGAGACTGACAGATCTTTTTTTTTTTACTATATTTTAATGAATATATGAGAACCATAAAAGCCCTAACCTGAATTTCAGATATTTGAAACATCTCATTAATTACACTATTATAACTAAGCATAAAAACACAAATCTTTGCAGATTGTGGGGAAAGTGTCAATCTTTATTTTTAAGATGTGCAAAAAAATGTAAATGGAGAATTGTTGACAAAATCATAAGAAAGAAAGCAATAAATGTGTTATTAATGACATGGAAAAAATAGACATAAATTCACATCCAAATAAATAAACTGAACAGTACAATCTCTTAACCACATGGTCACCTTCAAAAAAAAAAAAAACATGCTCCATATTTATTCCAGAAAGGCCATAAATGCATCTTTACCACTGCACAACTCTTAAACCCGCAGTGACAGATGCGTGTCTCTGTGACGTACGGCGTAAGATCGACTCACGTGTGTGTAAAGTGTAAAACAGGCACTCAAGTCATACATCACTGTCTGTGTGCAGCTTAGCTTGAATTGGCGCTGCTTCAAGATGGCAATACTGATTAAACACACAAAACGTCAAACATGAACATCGGACATCTCTAGCAGTGTGCGCTGCATTCAATACTAAAGCGCAGAGTATATAGTCGGTGTTCCTATTGACCTTTCAAGATACGAGCCAAATGCAATGGGGTGAAAGAGTTCATTACTGAGCAGCTCTTCTGCATCTGCATTAAGAGCATCCTGTTGTGTGTGTGTTTGAGTGTGGGGTACAAGCAGAAATGTCATGGAGGAATCAAACAGGACAGGAAATGATTACACAAAGATAACACAAGGAAAAAGAAACATACCGTCTTTGAGTCTAATTCGTGGTGAGGTTGACCTAAAACTTTGTCTACACTGGCCGCATCTGCAAACGTAACAAACCCAAATCCCCTGTAAAAATAAACACACACACACACACACACACACACACACACACAGAGAAAGAGAGAGAGAACACAGGTGAATAAGCAGGCCTATTGAGATAAACAACATAAAAAGTCATTTGTGTTTCAAGTACATGTACAAGATTTTTGGTCAATTTTATACAGCACATTAGACTGGCAATGACGTTTAGAGCAGAAGAAACACACTGTAAGTGTGTGTGTTTGAGAGAGAGCGAGAGAGAGAGTGAGTGAGTGTGTGTGTATGTGAGAGAGAGAGAGTGAGAGAGAGAGAGAGAGAGAGAGAGAGAGAGAGTGAGTGAGTGAGTGAGTGAGTGAGTGAATGAGTGTGTGAGTGTGTGTGTGAGAGAGAGAGAGAGAGAGAGCGAGAGAGTGTGTGTGTGTGTGTGTGAGTGTGTGTGTGTGTGTGAGTGAGAGAGAGAGAGAGAGAGAGAGAGAGCGAATGTGTGAGAGAGAGAAAGTGTGTGTGTGAGAGAGAGAGAGAGAGAAAGTGTGTGTGTGTGTGAGAGATTGAGAGAGAGAGAGAGAGAGTGTCTGAGAGAGAGAAAGAGAGGGAGTGTTTACGGAAAACAGCAGGCTAAATAAGAACTAGCACTCTGTGTGTGTATGCGTGTGTGTGTGTGTGTGTGCGTGTGTGTGTTGTGCGCGAGCGCGCGCGCGCTCCTAAAACTCAACGTCACTGCCTTCAGTGGTCCAGTAGGTATGAGAAGTGTAGCGCTGTGTTCCTGCGATTCCTGACACGGAATAAATCAACACGCACACACACACAGCTCACCTCACACACATCACACTGAATTTACCTGGAGCGCTTGGTCGTGGGATCCCTCATCACCATACATTCTCGGATTTCTCCAAATTTACTAAAATAGTCTCTAAGGCTGTCTGCAAGGAGGAGAAGGGAAAGAGGAGAGACACATAAGCAACCGATCGCGGCTCGAACAAGTGCAGTTAGTGAGTGTGTGTGTGTGTGTGTGTGTGTGTATGTTTAAACGCCCCCTAAAGCATGTAGGGGTCGAATAGAGGACTTCAAATGACTAGAAATGAAGAGATTCGCGGGCGCCGCGTCCCGTACAGCGCACTGCATTTAATCCAGCAACACAACACACCATAGCATGACAAACAGCACAACACAACACAAAGCCCAAAAACCAGCGAATGTTCTTACCTGGTGAAGTTTGCCAGCTGAGGCCACCGATAAACATTTTACTGGAAAAGGAAAACACAGCAGAAGTGAGTCCAGATGTCACATCGGCCATTTTGACGTGGAGCTAACTAACTCAGCTACCCCCCCACCACCACCAACCCCAGAAAAAGCGCTAAACGCAGACAGTAGGATGTGTAAAGGAGCTGTGTGCCCTGACTGAGCTATGTGGTAAAGGGGCAGGCCAGGTTCCGATACAAACCAAACAAAGGTGTAGCTGAGCGCAGCCGGAAGCTTCCGTGCCCTGCACCGCTTCGCCACCAGCGCGCTTTCAAACAAGCTGCTGATTCTTTAACGCGCTCGCACCCAATGACATGAGAGTGAAGTCAAGTGCTGTTACAATAAAATTGCGCCTTCTTACCCTGGGTCGTGTTGCGAATCGGTCGGACTCCCGGACGTGGCTTGGCTCCCGTCTCCCTCCATCGCTAACCCAACTAAAAACAGGCAGCAAACTAAAAGGCGCGCAGTCGGAGCGAACGGAGCCCGGAGCGCCGCTAAAGCGAATCGCACTGAGCCGGGAATGTGCGCGTCACACGTGGGCTCAGCTCTGCCTGACTCCTCCCACTGCCCGCCCCCCCTCCCAAAGGCGGGGCGGAGTCACAGCGCGCGTCACTCCAAACCGAATACATTGACGTAGCGCGGGTAGCCACGCCCACATCACGGCGCCGGTGTTTGGTTTTATTATAATGTGTCCGTAGGGAGCACTCGGCACACAGCCATTACGTCACCATTAACGACAATACAAGTCTATTTAATATGATAAATATGATACTTTTCAATGTTCCCGGGAGAGCCAGCACAAATCGTGCAAACCCGCTTTATTTTAGTATTATTTCCAGATAAGTTCCTATTTAAAAATGGTGTGAACAAAACTGAGCCACAGTAAGCCCAAGCGGTGGATTTCCCTACTTTTTCTTCTTAGTCAGGTATTAAACTTAAAATAATAAATGCACTGTTTAACACTGAGTTTGTTCATCATCGCATTAAAGAATAGAAGTATGCTTAATGCTTTATAAACTGAGTTATGGCAGTTGGGAATACCATTACAGGATATTTATTTTTCTTTCATTAATCAAGAGGATCCTATAACCCAATATCTACCAGTAATACCCATCAGAAGAGAACAGAGTGCAGTGAAATTAGGTTTGCATCTCCCACTGTTACATGAAGGAAGAATTAATAGGTAATAGGAATAAAAGACTACTGCACATAATAGGAAGAGATGTGCAATATAAAAATTATATGAGAAAGATTTAAAGGCAGCATGGGTTATTAATGCAAATAATACTCACACTGCAGGCAGCAGTATAAGGACAATGGCAGCATTTACACTGACAGTGACAGGTAATTATCTGCCACTGCCATATAAAGTGGGCAGAGTATGTTCATGTGCAAAGTTGCATAAGTTATATGTAGTGCTATCACAGAAGACAACAAAATGGTATTGTGCGTAACATTCATAAAGACTGGATAGCACAAGCTTATATGCTTAGAAAGTTGAAACTCTCATGGGGTATATACTATCGTGGGGAATGTGAGCTATTCTTAGAGAAGTTAGAGGACATAATACATTACCAACAAAGAAATATTGGAAAGTTAAAGTGTGGTGAAAAGCCTTAATTGGTTTTGTGGTCATTTGTTGCATTCTGATGCATCACACTGACGTTTTTCCCTTCTATTCAAACTATCAGATTCACACTCAATATGACATTCAATAAGATGACTCAAGAAGCAATCAACATGTGTGTCACAGGGGAAATTTAAACACAGGGGAAACTTAATATTTATTTTACATGCCAGAGTCTGAATCAATCCTTGTATGCCTAGTGTGGATAGCCCTCCTGTATACACAGTGGTGATGCGTACATTTGGAGAGCAGAACCATGAAACAAAAGATATTACATACATTCAGGCACTTTAGTACTATTTGTATTTAGAAAATATTGCATTGAAAATACCTGACATGGGATTAAAGTTAAAGATTAAAGAGATTAAAAAAAAAAGTGTGTACAAGTGAAAATGAACAGAATGAGAATACAGAGGAAAAAGAAAATAAAAAGAACAGGAGACTACAAGGGTTTAGAAAAAGGACATTAAACATACATGTAATTATCACCACAATTCTCAGAGTATGCAGATTTACAAATCACAAATGATTCATTTAATAATATGCAACAAAAATCATTTTAAAATCATGAAAGTAAAACTTATTATCCAGTGAAAGGTGAAAGCAAGGTCTCTACATGTAAAAGTGAAAAAGAGAAGCCTCACGGAAGAAGTTTTGGACACTCGGTTATGTCACACCGAAGGCAGTTTATTTCTTGCAGATCCATTTAAGAAGAGGATCCGTGGGCCAAAGACAGCTCGTCTCTGTCTTCTCCCCTCCCTGAGACAGATTCTAGACGACATATTCACCACTAGAAGTGAAGAACCCACATCGAGTTAATGTCCAGAGGAGCGTGGCTGAGATGCTACTGATTGGCAGGTGAACTCCAGCATCTCACCTCATTGCCTGACAGGCTGCTTGTTGGTAAACTGACACACAAGCACCTATGGGGCACAAGCCTGAAGCAAAACATCTCTCTCATCCCAGCATTTTTTTCTTTTAGATTCTTTTACTGACTTAAAGCTGAAAAATCACCCAGAGTCCCAGTATGGAGGGCTGCATATAGTAATAAATCAATATTGAGAGCACTGAATATACGTAACTAATATAATTGTGTCAGGTCAAAATTCTATTATTTCTATATTTTGAATATAACGTTTAAAATATGAATGTTATAATCATTCACTATTTTTTTTACCAATAATAATCAGGATAATGCTGAGAGAATGCTAAACAGAGCTAATTCTTCCTGATGTAAATGATAAAATGAAAATTTTTCAGATTTAATAAGAATAAGCACCACTACTACTGCTTCATTTCACTGTAATGTACTACATAATTGCATTTCAGATTAGGCCTGGCAGAATGGTTTAGAGGCTATTTACAGTAATCTAAATGACATCATTTCATAATAAGATCTGATAAGCAGAGTGGTCAGCAGCATATTTTGTATAAAATGGTCGCCTTTCATACAGAATTAACTTATTAAATGACATCTAGCACATAATTCTCGTACACATATGTGCAACTGAAGTCTTTAATGTCTTTTCTGATGTTGGATATAGGTTTGATTACTGTGAAACAAATAAATGTTTGTCAATAGAAAATAAAGCTTTTTGAATCATTTGGAATTTATATTAAACAGTATTATGGGTTATTCTCATCTTCCAATGGACTTATAACAATAAACTCATTCTTGTTCCATATAACCCATGTTACTGATAAAAGTCAAAGCTTCAAGCATTAGCATAAGGCAGAGAACGCCAGCCTTCCCTGTTCAGTGTATTAGCCTAATGGTATGTGCCATGCATATTTACGTTATCTGTGACATACCCTGAGCCATGATTGGTCTGATGAATGTAAATGAACTACAAATCAGGAGATGATTTAAATGCATGTACAAGAATATGTGACTTATAAAGTAACTGCTAATTTATGCTGCAACCCTGCTATTATCTGTAATGTTTCCAAGAGTCCATTAAGTCTTCAGAAACAGTGCAGAAACACGTCAGATTCAGAGCTTGCGATAAAAGTGAAGACTAAGTGCATGATGGAGCTTTGCCCAATTAGAGGCTGTGCTTTTCGCAATTAGAGGTAAAGTCAATGTGGCAAATATCTGTAAAATTGAATTTGACAATAAAAGTGAGGGAAACCTTCAACACATGAATGAATACCACGACATGATGTGTCTGAGGAGTATCTTGTGGAGTTGTTGAAGTAGTGCCATTTTTTTTTAATATAATGTCTTTTCAGCTATTTGAAACCGTTCCTGCAATGTGTGCCATGTAGATAGAAAAAATATAAATGTATTGGGGAATATTTATATTTATATTTGTACTCGGGAATGTTGATAATAGCAAAACGATAATGATTCGCTTCTATATAAAAAAGGCCATCTTGTTTGTGTTTATCCTCTAATAAGAAGACCTCAAATGTTATAGAGGCAACAGTAAGGATGGTATCACTGGTATAAAAGTGAGCACATCTGATAAAGAGTTAAATATAAAATAAATCAAATAATGTAACGTGGAAATCAATATGTATATGTAATAATGTGGTGTCTCACTGACCTTGAGTAATGATTATTTGATAACCTAAATCTAATATCATAAATATATATATATATATATATATATATATATATATATATATATATATATATATATATATATATATATATATATACATACGTATAAATATTTATATATATATATGTATATGTATATATAGGTAAATAAAAAAAAAGTCTATTGAATGACCTGTTGGAATGTGGTGTTTTCAAAGCATATTCTGTTTTTGCTCTGTTCTGTTGTTTCATAATGGAAAAATAAAACAGCAAAATCATAAAAGTGGTGAAATTTACCTTCTCTTTTACATGTATGTGTTTTTTTTTAAACTCTCAACACTCATACATTTTTTCCCTGAGCTACACTACGGTGACTGCAGTAATTTGATGTGCAGTTATAAAAGGTTTCTTTTTTCTTTGAGTGTGTTATGAGAGACTCATAACTCCCTTTTTGCAGTCGGTGAGTTGCAGTGAAAGCTGCTCTTACTCACTCAGCTCAGTTTCACTCACATCAAGGACAAGAACACTGTCCTTTCCAGTTCTTTTCCTTCAATAAGTTACGGTTGTTCACAACAACACAGCTGCTCTATTCACGAGCCTGCAAAAGGCCTTCACATGTACCTCCACACACACATGCAGAGCTTTTTTCGATGTGAGACAGCTCAGTAAGCATATGAAGCCTATATATGGAGAGGTGCTAAAGGCCTTTAACATGCTTTCATCTGCATATTCACTATACTCAGCCTCAAAGTCCACCTCTGCTGAGCCATCCCTCACTCACTGCTGCACTACAGATTACTCAGAGGCTGTGAAACATCCGAGTTGTTTTGCCTGACTCACTGCTGTCTGCTGTCTGCCTCTTCACAGGCAGATTTACCAGGCCTGAGTGCTGATGGGTATTAGACACTGTTATCCAGAGTGTAATGAGAAGCAAGACTCTCAACATTTTGCAATTGATCTACCACTAGAATCACACAAAACGATATGAAACTTTTTGAAAGCCTTTTCCAAGAATTTTGTAACTAAAATGAACTTCAGAATGGATTTCAGACACAATAGAAAATCTGGCTGCACTGTAACTAATTGTCGCTGTGAACCTCTGTGATCCTCTCCAACAACCGACAAAATTGTATTAAAGGACTGTAAGTGAATAGTCGGGAATTATGAATCACTCATGATTGGCAATATGAGGTTGTTTCAGCTTTTATTATACAGTGTAAATTATTATTCTGTTATTAGATTAGATTTAAATCCAATATGCCTCTGCAGCCATTCAAAGGTCTCTCAAAGAAATGAGAACACTATAAAAATATATAACATTCGCATGAATGAATATGTCTAATTCCCTATTGTATCTCATTATATGTGGAATTCAGAGTTGAGGAACCTGCTGTTTCGCCGAATTAAAAGACTTGCAGTGACCTCTAAAAACTGAATTGATCTGGTGATGAGGAAAAAATGAAGTGAAGGCATTTGAATGAACAGCAAATATGGTCGAGTGCACTCATTACAACCATCTGAGCTTTATAAGGCCATGCAGCTCCTCTATTTGACCGAGAACCCAGACAGGCATAAAGTTGATTAATTTACTATGCAACACAAGTGGTGCTCAAGTGCTGAAAGAGTTGATGATGATGATGATGATGGTGTTCAAATGGTGAACTCACATACCATCTTGTGGCCATGTTGTGTTATTGCATCAAGACCCACTTAGCACACATCCCGTGGTTGTGGTACAATACAAACTGATCGTGACTATGCCCTACTGCCTCCATAGGATACTTTATATATGGTGAGGACACTGAAGAGTCTCTATATATAGGGGTCGAAAATAAAGACCATCTGGAAACCAGTTTAGCATTTTTTTTTCCAAATTGAAGCATTAAAGAAGTTAAACAATAAATATTTGCACTGTATTATTTAGAGATGCTATACACACTAAAATACATGAGTTACAGGCTGGAAAATAGCAACAGAAATATAAAATACTCCAAGAGTATGAGATTTAAAGATAAATCACATTTATCCAGTCGAAAGCTAATTAGTGCACTTTCTAATTAAATATAGCACATGGATAGTGGAGTTTCTTATTTAAATTAATATTATTGTATTATAATAATAATACAATAATATTAAAAATATTATAACAAAAATTAATATTATAATTAAAAATAATAACAACAATATAATAGGCTATTGCTTTCGGCTGCTCCCTGTTCAGGGTCGCCACAGCGGACCACACAACAACTTGGCAGATGTTTTACGCCGGATGCCCTTCCTGAAGCAACCCTCCCATTTTTTTTTCCGGGCTTGGGTTGGGGCATTGGCTGGGAATCGAGCCCGGGCCTTCCACATGATAGGCGAGAAACCTACCACTGAGCCACCAATGCCCCAATAATAAAATAAAATAAAATAAAATAAAATAAAATAATATAATATAATATAATATAATATAATATAATATAATATAATATAATATAATATAATATAATATAATATAATATAATATAATATAATATAATAAACATAACATAATATAACATAACATAACATAACATAACATAACATAACATAACATAACATAACATAGGGGGGCTTGGTGGTTAGCACGTTTGCCTCACACCTCCAGGGTTGGGGGTTCGATTCCCGTCTCTGCCGTGTGTGTGTGGAGTTTGTATGTTCTCCCCGTGCCTTGGGGGTTTCCTCCCCCGGTCCAAAGACATGCATGGTAGGTTGATTGGCATCTCTAAATTGTCCGTAGTGTGTGATTGCGTGAGTGAATGAGAGAGTGTGTGTGCCCTGCAATGGGTTGGCACTCTGTCCAGGGTGTATCCTGCCTTGATGCCCAATGACACCTGAGATAGGCACAGGCTCCCCGTGACCCGAGAATAGTTCGGATAAGCGGTAGACAATGAATGAATGAATAATATAATATAAATAATATTGCTACTAGAAACAATATAAATTGTACTTAAAATTGTGACAAATGATGTTTTATAACCTGCAACTCAAATACAGTACCTTATATACACTGATCAGGCATAACATTATGACCACCTTCCTAATATTGTGTTGGTCCCCCTTTTGCTGCCAGAACACAACAAACTGTGATGCACTGTGTATTCTGACACCTTTCTATCAGAACCAGCATTAACTTCTTCAGCAATTTGAACAACAGTAGTTCGTCTGTTGGATCAGATCATATGGTCCAGCCTTCGCTCCCCTTGTGCATCAATGAGCCTTGGCCGTCCATGACCCTGTTGTGGGTTCAAACTGTTCCTTCTTTGGACCACTTTTAGATACTGACCACTGCAGACTGGCAACACCCCACAAAAGCTGTAGTTCAAATCCTTACGATTGCCCATTTTTCCTGCTTCTAACACATCAACATTGAGGACAAAATGTTCACTTGCTGCTTAATATATCCCACCCACTAACAGGTGCCATTTGCACCTAGCATTTTAAGAGTCAAATGATGTTTTAGGATACACAAAAACTAATTTTAAAAAAAGGAAACTTTTATTTATTGACTTTATGCTGTATATAGGGGGAAGGTGGCTTAGTGGCTTAGTGATTAACATGTTTGCCTCACACCTCCAGGGTTGGGGGTTCGATTCCCGCATCCGCCGTGTGTGTGGAGTTTGCATGTTCTCCCCGTGCCCGGGGGTTTCCTCCCCTGGTTCAAAGACATGCATTGTCGGTTAATTGGCATCTCCAAATTGTCTGTAGTGTGTGAATGAGAGTGTGTGTGTGCCCTGAGATGGGTTGGCACTCCATCCAGGGTGTATCCTGCCTTGATGCCCAATGACACCTGAGATAGGCACAGGCTCCCCGTGACCTGAGAATAGATCGGATAAGCGGTAGACAATGAATGTTGTATATAATTCTTTCAGCTCTGCACATCTGGATCCTGATATTTTTGACCATTCTTTACAATTACTTAAGTTGAGAGAGAGTGGATGGAGACTCTGGACATTTTAGTTCTGTTGAACAAGTCTAACGCCTTCATTTGTGTGCATTTGTACCACTCCAGTGTAGCTTTGGCAGCATGCTTTTAACTGTTATATTGCTGATACAAATGTGAACTTCAGTCAAAATTTCAAGTCTCTTGTAGTTTCCCCAGCCCTTGCTTATGAAAAGCATTCGCACAACACGGTGGTACCACCACCATGCTTCACTGTGTGAATGTGAGCACAGTTCATGTTGTGTTCAAAGAGAAATCCTGTCCATAGGTTTTTCCAAGCTCCTCAGCACCTTGTTGCCCACAATAAATAAGGTCTAATGTTCTAGTCAACATGTCTGCCACTTTTTCAACCAAAATATTATGTTGTGCATTTTCTTACACAATATAATATAACTGAAAGCACATCTTGGATGCTACACCATGATCACTTAAACTTTTTTTTTTGTTTTTATTTCATCCCACTATATTGACTCAGACGAGCAGTTTAACATGTACCTACTTATTGGAAATGTTATCAGGTACACCTGACCTGATGAAAGGGTTAATGAGTGAACAGATGACCAAGTTAAAAAATGTCTTAAAAGCTAGAATCACTGAAACCACTGCAGTAGATTTTGTGCATGACTGGAAAGCTGTTGATCAGTGAGATGTGTGATTCTTTCAGTAATACTGGACTTCTTAATCACTGCTCTCCTAAAGCTGATAAAAACAGCTGAACACAGACAGTCCAGTCCTACAGTCACATCAATTAATGTTTCATATGAATGTACAGCTTCATCTGACTGGACAGGCATCTCCACAGAGACCATAGCACAAGAATATGAGATTGTATCCTGATTAAAGAACAAAAGAGGATTTGTGCCACAATTACAGAACCAATATAGTAGGTAAAATACTTGTTTACTAGAAAAAGACACATTTATACATGTATTAACATAAGCACATACAGATACAGTCATCGCCAAAAGTATTGGAACAGCTAGGCTTTTGTTTTTGTTACACACTGAAGACATTTGGGTTTGAGATCAAAAGATGAATGAGACTAGATGACAGGTAACAGGGGTCTCTTGTCTCTGAAATTGTTGTTAAAAAGGACAAACCAACATGAACTGGGCATAGCTAATACAATAATTTGGAATGTCAAAAAAAAAAAACACTACTGTATTAACAACCAGATATTATAAAGGTCATACAAACAGACAGCAGTTGATGACAGAACCGCTGTGAGAGCTGTGCAGAAAAAAAACAACATTCAGTGACAACCTCCACAGGGCAGGAAAATATTGCAATCTGTTGTTCGAGGAAGATTTTGAGAGCAGAAATATAGAGGCCATACCACAAGATGCAAACCACTCATAAGCAGTAAAAGAATCAAAGGATTACTGAAATATGCAGCAAAAATTTTGGACCCAAGATTTCACTCTACCAAAGTGATGGAAAGTCTTAAGTGTGGAGAAAGAAGGGATCCAAAACATACAAGCCGTTCGGACATAGTGGCAGTAGCATGGTGTCATGGCTCGGGCTTACATGGATGCTTCTGGACAAGGCTCACTCATCTTCACTGATGATGTAACTCATGATGGCAGCTGGAGAATAAATTCACAAATCCATAGAAACATTCTGTCTGCCGATTTACAGAGAAATGCATTCATAATAATCAGAAGGAACTTCATCAAGACAATAAACCGAAACACACTGCCAACACAACAAACGCCTTTTTCAGTTGAAAAACTGGAAGCTTTCAGTCAATCATCAGACCTCAACCCAACTGAGTATGCTTTTCATCTCATGACGAGGAGCCTGAAGGGAGAAACCATCAAAACAGGCAGTTGAAAGAGGCTGCTGTACGTGTACAGAGAAGCACCTCAAAAGAAGAATAAAACGGCTGATCAAGCATCAAGCTGGTTAGCTTGGTGGGTAACCAGCTTGATGCAGTTGATTATCTCCTCATCATGGCACCTGTTAGTGGGTGGGATATATTAGGCAGCAAGTGAACATTTTGTCCTCAAAGTTGATGTGGTAGAAGATCCAACAGACGAGCTACTGTTGCTCAGATTGCTGGTTAATGCTGGTTCTGATAGAAAGGTGTCAGAATACACAGTGCATGACAGTTTGTTGCGTATGGGGCTGCATAGCCACAGACCAGTCAGGGTGCCCATGCTTATCCCTGTGCACCACCAAAAGCAGCAACAATGAGCACGTGAGCATTAAAACTGGACCACGGAGCAATGGAAGAGGGTGGGCTGGTCTGATGAAGCACGTTTTCTTTTACATCATGTGGATGGCCGGTTGCATGTGCATCTCTCACCTGGGGAACACATGGAACAAGGACACACTATGGGAAAAAGGCAAGCCAGTGGAGGCAGTGTCATGCTTGGGTCAATGTTCTGCTGGGAATACTTGGGTGCTGCCAGCCATGTGGATGTAACTGACATGTACCACCTACCTGAGCATTGTTGTAGACCATGTACACCCGTTCATGGGAACGGTATTTCCTGATGGCTGTGACTACTTTCAGCAGGATAATGTGCCGTGCTACAAAGCAAAAATGGTTCAGGAATGGTTTGATGAGCACAAGTTTGAGGTGTTGACTTGTTCTCCAAATTCCCCAGATCTCAATCCAATTGAGTGTCTGTGGGATGTGCTGGACAAACAAGTCAGATTTATGGAGGCCCCACATCGCAAATTAGAGGACTTAAAGGAACTGCTGCCAACATCTTGGTGCCAGATACCACAGCACACCTTCAGGGATCTAGTGCAGTCCATGCCTCGACGGGTCAGGGCTGTTTTGGCAGCAAAAGTGGGACCAACACAGTATTAGACAGGTAGTCATAACGTTATGCTTGATCAGTGTACATTAACAGGACAAAGCCTGAATTCTATCACCCCCTAGTGACAGAAACCTGCATTTGCAACACTTGAACATTTTTCTTACAGAAATACCATGTATAAAAAAAATATAGAAATTATGTGGGTTTTGCAATGAAAGAAAACTATATTTAATAACAGGCTGATGAATGCTATACAGCAAAAAAACACAAGCTGGTGCATGTTTTAATAATTTTATTTCCTTTTTTATATATATAGATAATTTTTATTTAGATCTGTACAACCAAGAATCAAACCTTTTCATGAGTCTAGCAAAAACTGACCTGTACATGGTTATGCTGTGGGCAGGATTGCTTTTACACTCAAATAATCAAATAATTAATCAACTAGCTAAGCAAAACACTTCAAACCAGTCCTATAAACAGAACATGTAATGGGGTGAAGAAAAGAAAAACAAACAAACAAAAAAACAAACATGATCCCTTTGTTTTGATACTCTTCCCAGTGTTGTACAAAAGAACAGTGAAATTTTATTTACACAGACACGGACCAAGTATGAAGGGTTGATGAAGCATGGCAATGGAAGTATTTGAAGAGAAAAGGCCATGAACTTCGAGCACTGAACAGAAGAAAGAAATGGTCAGAAATCTACTGGGAATTACAAACAAATAAAGGAAAAAAAAAAAAAAAAGTTCCTGCATTGAATTTGCTGTGCTGCCTTATTTGTTTGACTGTATAGTGCAGAAATACCATAACAGACTACATTCTATAAGTACATCGCTGCCTGGTGTGTTCATGTTTTTTTTTTTTTTCCTAAACAGCTTCAGACAAGACTCCCAACAACCTGAGCACCAGACAGGGAAAAACAAAGCCCATTCCACAGACAGTACAGATCCTATGGCATTTCAGAGAATGAGGTTACAGAATAGTGCACATCCCTTTGGAGTCTATAGCAACATATCCTATAACAGTTTACAAGGCTGTCAGTTTCACACAACAATCATCTTTATCGCTTTAGATCAAGAAACAAAATTCAAGGGAAAAATAAATTCAAGTTTTGACGTTAGCCTGAAACCAGACAGATGTAGTCTTCATCAATTATTATAGCAGCACACACAATCACAAATCATAAAGGGAAATTAGTGCTCATGTAAAAAGAAATGAATAAACAGACCAAATGAAAACAGCTGGTGAAATTTTAGGAATTGGCAACATTAGGATGGAAGTAGTATAGCAGCAGAAAACTGGATGAGTGAGCCCTGAATGACACACGCACACAAAAATAATAAAAACAATAATAAAAATCCCCAGTGGTTTACACTCATTTTTAACAAAATTACCGGTACAGCAACAGAGCATTCCTCAAGTCAAAGCCAACTAGAAAGGGGGGGACTGAATGAGACCTCTTAAAGCTTTTCATGTTTTGCAACAAACCAGTATTACCAGAGCATTTATTATAGCAGCCAGTGTGATGAGACTGAGTAAACGATGGATATTTTAAACATTTCAGACCACAGACATTAGATATTGACCACGATGACCGTGTTGATGTAAAGAACCTGACTGTGGGCAGAGTAAACTACAAACAAGTGATCAAACCTCCTCCGGTGTTTACGCAAAGCCACGCAAGATAGTGAACAGTGGGATATGTGTCTTGTGGATCAAAGATGTGCTCTGAACAGGACTGCATGCATACAACTGACACAGCACACTATATGCAGTTTCTCTACCCAAAACAGGAGCCAGAGCTCTGACACACCTCAGTGCTCTGATGTGGAAGTTCGATCACAGGTCAGGATAAATGTGTAGTGAAGCCATGTTCAAGTGAAGCGCAGGCCATCGCTTTAGTGTATTCCTCGAGATACATGAGAAAATCTTGAATAATGGACTCTTAAAATAAGAGCAAACAGAGAAACAAGCTGCATATGATGTTCTCACTGAAGGCAATTTGTAGGACATGTCCCACAGACCGCGCGCAGCGGAGAGCAGGATTTTGGTTCCCTCTGTAAGGCCACATTGATGAACAAGACTGTGGTAGAGAATCTCACACCACTGTATGGTGTGTCTCTTCGTGATATGGACGAGTCCTGTTCTATACATTGAATGTGCACGGGTGTTTGGGACACTGGGCCTTGACCTCATAGGAACTTGCTATAGTGAACCACTAAAAAATAAATCCCGTAATAATGTGGACGAGTGAGACAGAGCTACAAAAAGTATGCACAAGTTGTGAACCCGAGCATCAACAGTCTTTACAAACTGCACCATTGTTACATTTTTAATGTATACCTTTTTTTAAATACATAATTGCAGCTCTTAAATCCACAGTCCAATTTGTGCTGTAGGAGCCTCGCTGGATGGAAAACAATCAACTTGAATTACTAGATTTCTTTAAATTTACACCACTGAAGAATTTTTCATTTATTAGTTTTTTTTTTTTTACAAGATGTTTTCTGGTCAAAACGTGGCTGTCTCCATTTCTGTTATTAGTTGTCCCCAAGTACAGTACATTAATTTATTTCAAAAGGGAGAAGAAAGCAAAATCATAAAAAAAAAAATGTAAAAGTAATTTTCTGCTAGCAGGTGATGTGCACTTCAGGTAGGCAGGGTCTAAAAAGTGAAGGGGATGGAGGGTGAGAGAAGAACAGGAGAGGCAAGGGATCAGAAACTGTCCACCCATGTAGCTAAGCCTCGCTCTGCTAATGTACGATTCAGCAGAACCAGCTGCAAAGAGGAGAAAGAAGAAATTATATCAGAAACAGGTGCTAACATGTAAATCTTTGCAGGCAGAGAAAACTGAAATATACAAGTGAAACATGCATAAACAGCCTGCATCAATGCACGCATTATCCATTTCCATGACAAACACACATTCTACTCTGCACTTTTACTGGTGAGATCCCGCAGTCCTGCCCTTGTTTTCTACTGGTTTGCAAAAATAGCTAAATATGAATGCATTTACTTGTAAATTGCTCACAGGTACATTTAAAACAAGAAATTTAGTGGTCTAAAAATTAGTCATAAAATGCTGGAATTTCTGAATCTTAGTTGTGCTTCTTTAATTATTATTATTTTTTTTTTTTAAGAAATTTTGTTTTTCTCCCAGAAGGCAAAGACTATTAGAAATGTTTCATTTTGTCACGGTGTCTTCTGTTAATATCAGACAAGACATAAAATAATTAAAAAAAAAAAAAAAGAAAAAAAAAAAAAAAAAAAAAGTCAATTATCACATGAATACTGAGTAGATCTTTTGCATCCTCAAGCGAGTAAAAATAACTTCCATGTCTTCCTTTCTTTCACCATTTAATAGTCGTTTCTTGTTTAAGGCTCTGTGTGCTTTCTTCTTATGGAGGTTTGTGGGCATCACTAAATGCAAGTGTGCTGTATCAGGCTTTGACAAACATTTACACAACTTTACTAAAAGGCTGATCAAAGGTCAAAGTTCACCAAGTGAATCTGTACACAACCAGGAGCACGAGTTTTACCCCCCAAATTAATTCCCATGTTTGCCATGCCTGAACACGGCCAAACCTCTGTAAAGCCCTTCACTATCACCACAAAAACTCTAAAATAATAGTACAAATAATGAGTGAAGATCTATTCTCTAGTCTGAACACTCACCTCATCTCCAACCATGTTCCACATTTGTACTAACGGAAGGCCTGTGTTATTGTCATAATTTGTAACCTAAAACAAACAAAAACACATTTTTAAAAAAAACTATATTATAAAAAAATTTTCAGACACGTATGTTGGTCAGCACTTGCCTGTGCAAGCAAAGGTAGCCCTTGTGTCATCTCTTCCAGTGCAGAGTTGGCTTCAGCTGAAAAGCCTTCCTCTCCTGCAGAGGATCAGAGGAGGTTACACACTGTGGGGAAAATCAATTACTAAAACTACTAATTATGCAACTATTGTGATAGGGACAGACCAGGAAGAGGAGCGATGTTGTCCAATAACACTTCTGTCCCTTGGAACGGTAACGTCACAAAGTCAGACCTGCAAGAAACGAATTATTTATGAAGAGGAAAGCTAAAAACCCTGGGTGTCATACTTGAACACCGAGCAAAAGGAGCAGCAACCTAATCTGACGAAGAGTATCAATCTTCACTCGGTCGTAGCCGCCGTAGTCCACGTATCGGATTTCCACTTCGTTAGATTCCTTATAGAAGGAGATAACCTGCGCTCGCCACCACGCTCCCTCAACTGCAGGAGCCGCACAAATCACACCAACTGGCAAACAGACAAAATGCAGATTAGTGGAGAAGCGCATAGTTTGAGTCTGTGATTGTGGCAGACTGAGTTTCTTACTTTCAGCAGGTGAGGGCAGGGCAGGAGTGCCAGGCTGAGAGTAACACAGGAACATCTGCTGGTCCAGACTTCGCAGAGCATGGTATGTAGGGTGCGTGTGCTGCTGGACAAACACATGGCCTGCTGAGACAATGTTCACCACTATCACCTCCACTGTTACACCGTTAGGAAGCAGGAGCTGTAAAAGGAAGAAAAAATTTGATTTAAAGAAAAATTATAAAAAGATCAGTTTCTTAAAATTCCCTGATTACAAAAGATCCAGAAAAGCAGCTAACATGAGTGCTAGCTCACAAGTCACAATATACCTTACCTTATCATTCTTAACCATTCATGTTTCATTTAAGCTACAAATAATTTGAAGTGGTTATTTTGTTTTGTATTGGCACTTCAATTTACTACTGTTGACTAATGCCATGGAACAAAGGGGACGCTCGTTATGGAATTGGCGCAGGGAAAATAACTCCTACTGCTCCATCCATGCATCAATAAACGCTCTGTTCTCAGCGTCGACTCCTCTATATGACAAGCTAAGCCATCTGTTTGCTAATCAGACCTAATGTTCCTAGCCAGGTAGCTAGTCTCCGGTCTGTCTTCAGCTAAATAATTTACATGAATGCATGTGGATGGATAAACTGCAACAGATTAACTGCAACAGAAGCTGCACGATCATGTTTAGAAACCTAGTGTCGCTGAACTACAGGCAGTTTTTAATTCCACACATTTAATCAGCTCAGGTACAGTAACCCTGTACCTGTGCACACCTATAGTGGTGCACTGTATTACTGGTATTAATGAAAGACCAACATAAACTTTTTCATAGATCAGAGACTTTCAGTTTTCACTACAACAGACAGATATAGCTGCGATAGGTATAGTGTGGTTGAATATAACCATTTGTCTCCTTGTTACTTGTTATGGAGAAAAAGAGCTCCGAGTGTTGGTATGGATCCTCAAGCAGAGAGGTTGTTGGTCTCTCAAACAGACAAACAATGAGGACAAAGATTGTGGAAACAATTGCTTGTGATCGATTTGGAGACCTTATTATTGCAATTAAGAAAATGAGCTATTCTGGTACAGCTGTTTGTAGGACGGAACTGTTAAGCAATCTCCACCCCACCCCCCTCCACATGTTCTGTGGTTCACTATTCAAATAAAAATGTGAATTGTACCTAGGTGCTTTAGTACGAAACCTAAAACATGCATTTTGATCCTTGCGTCTTCCATGCCACTTATTTTTTGTGCTCTGAACATGTCTGCATATAAATGCAGTTTGTATCTTATCTACCTGAGACAGAAGCCTGCACTCATGCACTATAACAGTCATTATCGTTAATTTGTTAGTGTTAATTATATATGTAGCATCAATATGGAAGGTGATTTTAACCATTTTAAATGGGAGGTCATGTCCATACTTCCACTTTAAAATCTTTGGACAGTCTCCTGCTTAGAAGCGTATATAAGGAGCTAATGAGACTGCAGTACATCCTGGTGGTACAAGATGTCATTAAATGACTGAGAAAACCAGTTTGAAAATATCTGTTCCGAGAATAGAGTGGAAATGTAATATAAACCTGGTTAGAGTGACTTCTACGTTCCATCAACCCAACAAAAGGAAGAAGGATATGCCTGTCTGGTAACATTACTAAAGAAAAGAGCGAACCAGAGTGAATCTTACCCAGGAAGTCATGGGCAGGGAGGGCAATGAGAGAGGCAACGATGGAGGAGCATACAGGTTGGTCAGGTCCAGGTCTTTAAATTTCTTGCCAATCAAGGCCAATGCTTTATCTACCTGCTGCTGGGCACCTGAGTGCAGATAATGCATATAATTACCACGCACCACATTTCAACACAAGTGAACACCCAACAAGCTCAACAAGTGGACCAGCACACTCACCCTCTATATGGCAGATCTGAAACTCTTGAGTGTAAGGCAAAGTTGAGATGTAGATCTTTGCACCAGAGCTCTGCTTCAGAAAGCTCACATACCGTCCTTGTTTTCCAATTAATCGACCAACCAGATGCTGCAAATGACAGATGAAAATGACATCAGAGCCAAGTGAGCATCACTGCTCAAATAACACAACAAAATATCTTGAAGAGACTGTTACAGGCATAGTTAGTTTCAGATTTAAGGATTATTTGTCACATGCACACTTCTTGTTCATACGTAGATACAAACAGTAGTGGCTCAACAGTTAAAGCTGCTCCAGGAGCTGACCCAGCACTGACCACAGCTTCCAAGAATAAATGAAATTCTTTTTTCACAGTGCAATAATGCATATGTGACAAATAAACGCATCTTCTGTGGTATGCATTTGTATACGTATATACACATATGAATGTACATATGAATGTGTGTATGCAAATGTGCCTTATGAGACCTGTATGATCAGGTGCTCTGGGTGTGCGTCTTACAGAGGAGCTGGTGTTCATGAGTTCAAGCAAACTAACTTAACATGGCTAAAAGGGAGGGCTTTACAATTATGCTTGAAGACTATGCTTGTTATGTTTACCATTATCGGTTGTGTGCTTGGGGAAAATAATGATTACAACTACTCAGAGACTGGAACTTAAACACGGAACTCACCTTTGGCACCTCTATTTCCCACACAATCAGCTCAGAGCTCTGTGTCTGACTGGCCTGGCTGCCACTCTGCTGCCCATTTCCTGTCCCCAAAGCAGAGCAGCTGTCTACTGAATCCATACTGTTCACATCCGAACCTACATCAAGACAGACATGAGCAAAACAAACAGGACATTAGGTCTAACATTAAGAGTCATGAGTGACATTTACCTTTCAGCGGGCTTCAATATTTTTTAAAAGATCCCACCTAACCCATATAAACTAATTTTTACATCAATAACTGAAGTTCACCTAGCATCCTCTGCATGAAACTACAAGCGGATGATTTGTATAATACGCTTACTGAACGTCTGTTATACATTCATCCAGGAGTTAGACCCCTGCAAATGATGACAGACTCTGGGTCAGAAAAGGTCATCGCTGTCTGCAGATATTTTCCACAGAAACTCCATACACACTAGTGCTCCAGAGGATGTAGCTGCTAAATCTCTGATGTGAGAGTGTCAGCTGGTATCTGTAGCTACTTGTCTAGCGACGATCTGTAAACAGCACTGTAGCTGGTGAGGCTCGCTCACTTAAAATAACTGAGTGTTCTATTGCTTATCAATTCATGCATAATTGGATGCATGCATAACACAAAGAAACTGGAATGCAAAAAAACGTTTTTTGCTGCCCACAGAACACACACACACAGATCACGATAGTGTAGAACAAATGATATTTATCTGCCTTTTCCACTGAAACTCTTCTAAAAGCACTCCTGAACACATACAGTAAGGATTGTCTAGTCAAGCCATTTCTGCTTGATTACTGCTCAGTAAAGCAGATTTTGCTGTGATATCGGTATCTTTTTGTATGTCCCTAAACAACTGTTTAACAGCTGTATGTGTGAATTGTATATCTGAAAACAAGTGAAATTAGCTTGAAAAAGTAATCATTTTAGCACCCTAACCCTAACCACAATGAACACCATGCATATGAGACTCTTTTTCCAAGTCCTGCACGAGCATGAAGAAGTCACTGAGCTGTGAAAATTGTGAAAAAGCTTTCTACAGGTGTCAAACAGAAAACAAGCAAATCCATGAACTCCTCAAAGCTAATCATGACTTTATGAATCCTTGTGCTTGTGGCCTCGACAGAACTTGCAAGAGGAAAGTGTTTGGCTGTTTTATAACGATCCGTGTTGCTTCTCTCATGTCTTTGTTTTTCGCTGTTTAAATATAATATATAAAATACGAGGAAAAGGAGTGCTGAAAAGAAGTTAATAGCTCAGAGAAGTGTTTTAACAGACACAACTTTAATAAATGCTCATTTTAAAGCTGAAACAGAAAACAGCTTCCAGGACTCACAAGTCCCAAATTTTCTGAATGTAAAATATGTGAATTTTCATTTAAGATTAGATGATGAACTGAGATGATACATATTAAGACCATGTTTGTGTTCTCTTTTTCATGAAATTTGCTGAATTACTCAGACACTGCTGTTGATGACAGCAAAATGCCTTTAAGAGGAGAAACATTTATTTTCAGGTCCTGGATCACATGCAGTCAGATACATTCAAATACTTTAGAGATAAACCTATACTAATAAATGAAACTTTGTGTCAGCAAATATAATCCCTCAAACAAAATCTATAAATCTATCCATCTTTCACATTTTGTAATTTTTAAAATGAAATCCATTTTTGTACACGTCCTACGGCACCAAGTGCAACATATGCATGCAACACTCAAGTTACCAACCATCCATGTGAGTAACAATACAGACACTGTCGATGTGCACACTGCAGACGTGACCATAAGCATGGTCGATGGTATGGCACTAATCTGAATCCAGAACCTGTTACCAAATGAATAAGTGCACTCATGAAAGCAGGAGGAGTGCTGACTAGTGAGTGAAAAACTACTGTCTCGCATAATAAAACTTTAAAAAGGGAGTCTACACGCTGAAATGCTATCACTTGTCTATTGAATGGGGCTCTGCCTGAGAACACGAAACAAAGCCAAGTTTACAATAATAATGTTGGGGATGCCAAAAACAAAGCCAATCCTGAAGAAAACATTTGATCCCCAAAACCTAACTTCATCTCAATTCACCTTCACACTTTTTGGCACTTCCGGTACCTGTGTACAAAGGATACTGAAATTCAACACAGGTTCTTAGCTACAGCCCTTTTTTAATGGAAACATCAGCAATGTGGGATCACAGATTTATCATCTCTTGCTGTACTGTACAATGGAAAAAAAAAACAAAAAAAAAACTGAAAGCCTTTAGGCTAGGTACAGATTAAAATCATGCAGCATACTTTCAGGCTTGGCACTATAATCATGCTAATGCAAGATATCCCATCAATGAGAAAAGACTGCAGGGAAGGCAAAAGGTGTTTCAGCAGCCAAAGCAGCTGAAACACCACAAACACAAAATCATACCAAAAGCCAAACCACACAACACGCTTACACCCTAGTGAAGACTCCTTCATTCACGCTTTAAGGAAGTCTGGAGAATCCCAAAAAAGACAGGGGCGATGGTGTAAAGACACGTCAGTGTCAGGCCCACATTCATTCACATCTAAGGGCAAATGTACCGTCACCAATCCGCCTACTGGGGCTTTTGGAGGTGGGAGGAAACCAGAAAAAGCAGACACAAAAGGCTACTTCCCACCTTATTCTAATGATAAAACAATTAACAACTAACTTGTGTGAGCAATAAACAAAGATTAAAGAACATTATTAAAGTGCATGTATTCTATATACTACCTTCTGCATTGCATGAGGTTTTTTGCCAATCAGTTATTAGGAAAGTCATCCAGTACCCTCAACATATCAGAAATAATGGCACTCGCCTCCGGACTGATCAGCCTCCACTTCACTGGTTCCGTTCCTGAGAGCTTCCCCATTCACCTGTGTTAGCACACAGGAAGCTGACGCATGCTCCGTGCTCAGCACAGTCTCCTCTGGAACTGCTGAATCAGAGCTTTCCTGATGGTCGTCACCTTTTTCTTCTGAAGTCGTGATCCCTGAAATCTGAATAAGGTCCTCTTTGCTGTCATGCACTACTGATAAATCTGTGCTGATGACAAGGTCCTCGTTGCTGATGCCATCCTCTGACTGGCAAGTGCTACACCCAGAATCCTCTGTTCCCATCACAGCCTCCTCTTTGGCCTGAACCTTGGGCAGGATCTGAGTCGATTCTAACTGTCCCTGATGGTCACTGAGAACAAAATTGTCCTGTGTCTCGGACTTCTCCCAATCAGAGGGAGTGAGGCAACCGTTGATGACTTCCTTGGCAATCTGTGCTGCATGCAGCTCTACGTGATCTTTGTAGCCTTCAGAAGAGGAACCCACCGGAGACGCGCACTCGTCTTCTTCCCTGACGATTTCCTTTCCATTTAAAGTGGTTGCGATGCTGCAAGCAACTTCTGGACCCTCGCCGAGCTGAGAGGTGGTGCTCCTGACTCCCATGACCTCTTGGGCAGCTGCTGAAATGACTTCAGTGATGAGACCGGCTGCAAGGAGTTGAAGCTCCTTTGTGCTGTCGCTGCTCTCGACTGGACGGCTCAGGTCTCCGTTCTCGTGGTTCTGGACTTGTATGAAATCGTGTAAGACCGGTGTGCTGGTGGAAATTGGAAATGAGGCAGGAAGCATGGGACTGTCAGGACAGAGTGACTGTGAGGAAGCTTGAGTGTATTGATCCCCAGGTGTTGGTGAGGTCTCAGCCAAGTCATCTTTGGTGGAGGATAGACCATCTTTTGCCAAGTCTGCTTGGATGTTCTCAGCAAATGGAACAGCCAGTACATCATCAGCCACCTCTCCTTCAGGCTCTGGGCGCTCAGCTTTGGACAACTCCACAGCCTGACATATAAGTTGTGTCATTTCCTTAGTATCAGTCTCCTGTTTGTCAAGTGTTTGATCCCAAGACTGCCCGAGTGAGCCAGAAGTGTCCAAAGCTGCTTCAGCAGGCAACTGGTTTGACTCCATGCTTAGAACAACTGCTTCTTGTATCTCATGTGAAGAACTCTCCTCAACAAGACTAAACGGCGTCGACGCTAAGACGGGGGACTTTTTCCTGACCACTTCAAAGCTGCTCTGTTGGGAGTCTGTAGCTGCAATGCTGCAAGGAGGAGGAGTGGCCAGCGTTTCCACTACCACTTGAGAGCTGACTGCTTCTTCTACTGAGGTGCTTGTTGGCAGTGTGTGAATCCGTGCTACAACCTCCGGCTCAGTAGATGCCGGTTCTTTGGCATTGACTTTGTCTAAGCACGGTCTGCCGTGTGCTGTCTCCACCATTCCATTGCTGCCCTTACCAGGTGAAGCCAGCAAGCCCACGACTGGTTCCGTCTCGCTGTCATGGCTGGTGATCCGTGCTTTCTTGCGAGAAATGTACCACCACCAGCCTATGAGTGCAAGCACTCCAGGAAGTGTATACGGGACAAAGGACCGAAACCTGAGTGGCATCTCCTGTGGATCCTAAGTACTGCTCCTGTTAACAGAAGAAGAAACACTTGAGTCAGAGCTTAGCAGGCTGAGGTATAAATAAATCAGCATAGCAGTAATGCTCAATACGGTGTTATTAATTAACGTCACATGTAAAAAGAAATTAATGTGTATAGTTACGAAAGTTACTCAAAAACGTGTCAACCTTCAAAAAAAAAAAAAAATTAGAAAGTGTTTTTGAACTGATTTCTACAACTACTACACCCGGTCCTACCATAAAATAATGTTATTAGAAGAACAAAATGACACTCATGATTAAGTTACATGGATATGTACATGGATTTATCTACATGCTTTCCTGAATGTATGCTGCTGAATAAACTGAAAGAAAGCCTGTTATATCAAAATTACATTTTAAAGTCACATATCCAAGTCACTATAAAATAAATTGTGGAGACTGCTAGTATAAGAGGATATCAGTTGAAGATATTACAGAACTGCTAACTATTGTGCAAAGACGATCTTAAGCTCCGTGGAAACACTAACTAATCACATCATATGCAAAATACATCTCTCTCTTTCTGTTAGAGGGGCCAATCTATACTAACAGGCCTAAACAACAGACTGGACTCTGTGCTGTGCTTTCTGGCCATCAGTCAGTCCATGTTAAAAAAGGACACCCAGACATGCCTTTCCTTAACTGAACCAGAGAAGCCCAGGCTGTGAACAGAAAGGAATGCATTACAGGGGGCAATGCGTCTCCTTTCTGTATGGCTTCCGGAGACACGGCACTACATAAAGGGACACGGTGTTTATATTATAAACTAGTACTGTGAACCACAAACAGATTTACTGAAATGGGATGTGTTAATACCATGGCACGGATAAGGACACATGCCATGTGTCGTACCAGCACGAGTGCTAAAACAGACAACAAAGTGTAAAACAAATTAACCAAACTGATTTTTCATCAAGCTAAAACTGGTGTCACTGGAATCATCATAATCCTCAGGGTTAATGAAGGACCTCTTGAAATGGAGAGAAATATTGAAATAGTTACCAGCCTTATGTGAGGCAGATCCATGTCAAAACAACCCTTACATTCATAACAACTTAGAAACCTCTTAGAAATTTCAGGTTTTTTCCTAAAAAAAAAATCTTCTCTTCAGTGGTCAAACACGACATTACTGAGCTTATCTTCATGTTTGATTTGATTGATATAGCTTTGAGAGAGCAGTGATGGGTCATCACCACTTTAGATGACACCCAAGGACATTTCAATCAATCCAGGGTGTTTAGGAAACTAATTCATGAAGATCAACTTCAACAAGTACTGTGGACAGAAAGTGTGTGCTCAAACAACTTGACTGACAGCTTTCAAACAGATCACGGTTGAGTCACTGGGTCATCTGCTGAATTTTGCATACAGCCATTTACACATTGGTAATGCAAGGGCAGCACTGGGTGTGTGGGGATTAAAGCCAGGCAATCATATCTGTCTGAGCAGGTCATACTAACTACTATCCAATTTAGTTTCACATCTGTCTATAATAATAAATGTGTCAGGATCAATACTAAAGCAACTATTACCCAATCAATGTGCAGGGACTCACTGAAACAGAATCTAATTACTTAAATGTACTGTATGTCAGGGGTCATCAACTGGTGAACTACAGTCCTGATGTTGCAAACCCGGCAAAGTATTTCAGCGGCCCTGCGCGACTACAGGAAATATACCATAGCAGAGGAAACTTGAACAGCCACAGTTCAGGAACTAGCTTTCTATACACATGAACAAGCACAGGTATGCTAGCAGATGCTGTTGCTGCTTATTCAGTAACATGTATTTATGTGAATTATTTAATTGAAGGCAGCTAAAAATAAACGAAAAGCCTTGTTAGTTCACAGCTAAATAAAATATATAGAAAAACCTATACGGACTCTCTCTGGTCTGATTAGAGAAGTGATGATATAGCATGTTTTAAGAAGTCAATAAAGACATGCTTTTCATTATCAAGTCAAACAAAGTTAAAAAAAAAAAAAAAAAAGAAAGTTCAGAGGTCAGGTGAAGAGCCACTATGAAACAAAACAACTGCGTTGAACAGTTTTATAGCCATAAACTAATTGTTGATGGTTACTTAATTGAACTGTAGCCATGGAAATATGTTAAACTGCTTAACTGGACCTTTGTAAGTAAGAAATAACCGGACCTTCACAGTGTTTTGGTAAAGAACCTTGGGGTGGGTTATGTGTTCACTCTACAGGTGTTTCTACAATAGAAATTCTCACAGGATTCAAAGAAAATGAGCAATTCTAATCATTGTAACATTTCTAATTCGATAATATCACGGCAAAACATTTTAATAAAGGTGACAGTTCAGGTTCTCGGTAGAAATGTGTGTGTGGGGGGGGGGGGGGGGTAAATAAATAAATAAACGAATGTATAGTGTATGAAGTATAGAAGTTATAATTGTCAGGCTGCGAGCACGTACATGCGCTTACTGTAAAATATCTATTCGCATTTTGGCAGCTGGAGCTCGGTTCACCTTGGCCGAGGTTAAATAAACGCAAAGGCAGAGGGGAACATGGAGCCCGGTTTGGATCTATGGCGGCCTGCACACATCGAGTCAGGCACCGCGCCACGCCACGCCAACGTACGACCTTGGGGGAGAAAAATAGTGCCACTTGGCTCACTGTATGCCTATAACATGTAATAACGCTGCCATTTCGCCTAGTAGTGACGTTTTAAGCTGCTCATTAGCTGTGTGGTCTGCACTGAGATTATCATGCTCAGCCTGAGGTAATGTTAATATGCGCACCCAAACACTAGCGGCTGAGCTGCGAGCGGCTTGAACACAAATTCATTCGTTTTCTCATCTCGTTGCTTTCCAATGTGATTTTTTTTTTTAATCACGTAAACATTTTTCTAAACCTTTTTAGATAATGCAATAATAAAAGCAATAGAAAGAGGTGTGTGAAACTCACCAGAAGTGCGCCGTGCAAAATTAAGCCATGCATGTAGCGCATGGTGTAGTGTACTGGGACTCCATGCGCGCTAACGGACTAGCCGTCTAATGCTAACACCAATATTATTCATTCCAGTAAAGTCACGAAAGCGAAATTTTGCTGCCAAAAATGCAAAAATAAATTGCACTATATTAGCAGGCACAAAATCCGCTGTTTAACTGGTATAAGGTGCAGAGATGAATAAGCCCCGAGGATAAGCTAGCTGAATTTGACCTAGTGCATGTTGATTACAGTGGAGTCGAGTAGGCCAAGACACAGCGCGAGTGAACACAGCCTGCAAGCGGGCACCTGTCCACTACTAACCCAAGTGTCCTGACTTTCAACTATTATCACACCAGAACTATTGGCTAGCATCTGTGGTGTCCTGTTAATAGCTGACAAATACCTAACCCTTCAGATAAATCCATCATATCTGTGGTTAAATGCGAGTTATTAGAAAGACCACCGTTGAGATTTGCAGCATTACAAAGGTTTGATGTGATCGTGCAGCGTTCACAGGCGCAGCGGCGTGTCTTTCTGAACTGAAGCACGCGCTATGGAACTTGATAGCATCATGCTCTTAAATTCAATGCTAGAATTTTCCCAAAATCAGTGGTTGGTCCTAAACATCACCGATCTACGCAATCTAGCTATGCTACATCATTATTATAATTATTAAGTCTAAGACCAGCTAGCGTGTTATCTAAATCTGAAAGCATTTTTTTTTAAATTGTAAGACAAAAAAAAGAAAAGAAAAAAAGACACAGATAAAGTCCTTTCAGAAAGCCATACTTACTTATGTAAGAGTGCACATTTAGCTTATTAACGGCAAGGTATTGTTACATTATCATAAATGCTGCATAAGTGTAAAATAACGGGCATGAAGAACGAAAGAATGAATATGCCACAATAGCCACACCGCTAGCTAAATAGAGGACAACACTAAGACACTATAAGAAACTAGCTAGCTTGGCGGCTAGCTAAGCAGACCAGCTAACAATCCATGTCCCCAGTTAACGAACACACAGACCGGCCTCTCGGTGCTCACAATCTCACCGTGTTTGTATGTTCTTCCCACCGCCACTGTGAACCGCACAGCCGTGATAAAGCTCAGTTACTAATCCGGTACTCCGGCGCCAACACCATCCAAACGCGTCCCTGCTGAGTATCTGTCTCTTTCTCTCCTCCCCACGTGTTGACCGACCGACAGCACGCTAAACAGAGCCGGATCAGCTGTTCAAATCTCGCGATAACCGCGCTTTTCCAAACGACGCGGTAAGATCTCGCGTAACTTTGTTCCTGACTTAACGTCAGGGCTGCTATTACGACGACGATAGTGATGATATTATTATTAATAATGATGATTAGAAATAGTAGTATTTTGGATAGTAAGAGAAATGGGGTAGGTGTGGTCCTGAAGGAGGAGTTTGTGAGGAATGTTCTGGAGGTGAAGAGAGTGTCAGACAGGGTGATGAGTCTGAAGTTAGAGATTGAAGGGGTGATGTTGAATGTTGTTAGTGGTTATGCCCCACAGGTAGGTTGTGAGTTAGAGGAGAAAGAGAGATTCTGGAGTGAATTAGATGAGGTGATGGAGAGTATTCCCACGGGTGAGAGAGTGGTGATAGGAGCGGATTTTAATGGACATGTTGGCGAGGGGAACAGAGGTGATGAGGAGGTGATGGGCAAGTTTGGAGTTAAGGAAAGGAACCTGGAAGGACAGATGGTAGTGGACTTTGCTAAGAGGATGGACATGGGTGTGGTTAACACTTATTTTCAGAAGAGGGAGGAGCATAGAGTGACTTACAAGAGTGGAGGTAGGAGAACACAGGTAGACTACATTCTATGTAGAAGAGGCAATCTGAAAGAGATTAGCGACTGTAAAGTGGTAGTGGGAGAGAGTGTAGCCAGACAGCATAGGATGGTGGTGTGTAGGATGACTTTGATGGTCTGTAAGACGAAGAGGTCAAAGATAGAGAAGAAAACCAAGTGGTGGAAGCTGAAAAAGGAGGAATGTTGTGAGGAATTTAGACAGAAGTTGAGGCAGGCTCTGGGTGGTCAGGTAGTGCTGCCAGATGACTGGGAAACTACAGCAGAAGTGATCAGGGAGACAGGGAGAAAGGTGCTGGGTGTGTCATCTGGAAGGAGGAAAGAAGATAAGGAGACTTGGTGGTGGAATGAGGAAGTTCAGGATAGTATCCAGAGGAAGAGGTTAGCCAAGAAGAAGTGGGACATGGACAGGACTGAAGAGAATAGACAGGAATACAAGGAGTCACAGCACAGAGTGAAGAGGGAGGTGTCTAAGGCCAAGCAGAAGGCATATGACGAGTTGTACACTAGGTTAGACACTAGAGAAGGACAGAAGGACTTGTACAGGTTAGCTAGGCAGAGGGATCGAGATGGGAAGGATGTGCAGCAAGTTAGAGTTATTAAGGATAGAGATGGAAGGGTGCTCACAAGTGAGGAGAGTGTACAGAGGAGATGGAAGGAGTACTTTGAGGAGCTGATGAATGAGGAAAATGAGAGGGAAAAAAGAGTAGAAGGGGTGAACTCTGTGGAACAGAAAGTAGATAAGATTAGAAAGGATGAAGTCAGGAAGGCTTTGAAGAGGATGAAAAGTGGGAAGGCAGTTGGTCCTGATGACATTCCGGTGGAGGTCTGGAAGTGTCTGGGAGAGGCAGCAGTGGAATTTTTAGCTAATTTGTTCAACAGGGTTTTAGAGAGTGAGAGGATGCCTGAGGAATGGAGAAGAAGTGTGTTAGTGCCGATCTTTAAGAATAAGGGTGACGTGCAGAGTTGCAGTAACTATAGGGGGATAAAGTTGATGAGCCATACAATGAAGCTATGGGAAAGAGTAGTGGAAGCTAGGTTAAGGAAGGTAGTGGAAATTTGTGAGCAGCAGTATGGCTTCATGCCCAGAAAGAGCACAACAGATGCAATTTTTGCTCTGAGGATTTTGATGGAGAAGTATAGGGATGGTCAGAGGGAGTTGCACTGTGTGTTTGTAGACTTGGAGAAAGCGTATGACAGGGTGCCAAGAGAAGAGCTGTGGTACTGTATGAGGAAGTCAGGAGTAGCGGAGAAGTATGTCAGAGTGGTGCAGGACATGTATGAGAGGAGCAGGACAGTGGTGAGGTGTGCTGTAGGTCAGACAGAGGAGTTCAAAGTGGAGGTGGGACTGCATCAGGGATCGGCTCTGAGCCCCTTCCTGTTTGCTATAGTGATGGACCAGTTGTCAGAGGAGGTCAGACAGGAGTCTCCTTGGACAATGATGTTTGCAGATGACATTGTGATCTGTAGTGAGAGCAGGGAGCAGGTGGAGGAAAACCTGGAGAGGTGGAGGTTTGCACTGGAGAGAAGAGGAATGAAGGTCAGTCGTAGTAAGACTGAGTACATGTGTGTGAATGAAAGGGAGGGAAGTGGAACAGTAAGGTTACAGGGTGAAGAGGTGAAGAAGGTACAGGAGTTTAAGTACTTGGGGTCAACAGCCCAGAGTAATGGAGAGTGTGGGAAAGAGGTAAAGAAGCGAGTGCAGGCAGGTTGGAATGGGTGGAGAAAGGTGTCAGGAGTTCTGTGTGATCAGAAAATATCAGCGAGAATCAAGGGGAAGGTGTACAGGACAGTGGTGAGAGCGGCCATGCTGTATGGTTTAGAGACAGTGTCACTGAGGAAGAGACAGGAGTCAGAGCTAGAGGTAGCAGAGCTGAAGATGTTGAGGTTCTCTTTGGGAGTGACAAGATTGGACAGGATTAGGAATGAGTACATCAGAGGGACAGCTCATGTTGGACGTTTGGGGGACAAAGTTAGGGAGGACAGATTAAGATGGTTTGGACATGTTCAGAGGAGGGAGAGTGAGTATATTGGTAGGAGAATGTTGGACATGGAGCTGCCAGGCAGGAGGCAAAGAGGAAGGCCAAAGAGGAGGTATATGGATGTAATTAATGAGGATATGAAGCTAGTGGGTGCAAGTGTTGAGGATGCAGAAGATAGGGATAGGTGGAGAGAGATGATTCGCTGTGGCGACCCCTGAAGGGAAAAGCCGAAAGAAGAAGAAGAAGAAATAGTAGTATTTATTCATTCATTCATCTTTAGAGAATCACTTTATTTTAATCGGCTTGACAGTGGACCTGGAGCTTTTCTCAGGAACACTGTGTGCAAAGTAGGAACAAACACTGAATGGGAGGCCAGTCCATCACACACTCATACACAATGCTGGACAATGGACAGTCACCAGTCCATCTACTGACATGTTTCTGGAAGGTGGGAGAAACGCAGGGAACCAAATCAAAAACATGGAACTTGGAAATGTGAGGAGAGCAACATGAGCCATTACACCAGTTACTGTTATTATTATTAGTATTTATCAATAGATTTAAAAACATAAAATTCTATTTGAAAATTAGACTTTCTTTTCACCGGTCAGTACTGCTCAAGTCCCCTAAGTAATAACAAAGACAGTGTTATCCATCCATTTTCTGTACTACTTATCCTTCACAGGATCCCAGGGGACACTGGAGACAAGGAGGGGGATACCTGGAATGGAGTACCAATCCATGGCAGGGTACACACACCCATTCACACACTACAGACAATTTAGAGATGCCAGTCTTCCAACAAACCATAGTACCCAGAGGAAACCCTAAAGCATGCAGAAAACATGCAAACTCCACACACAGGGTGGAAGAAGGAATTGAACCCCCAACTCTGAAGGTGCAAAATTTGACCTTACCTGAGGATTCTCACAGCACAGAAAAGAGAACTAACATTTTCTATGAAAAGTATGGAAAGGGGGAATGTATTGACATTCATAATAGTTAAACACACTTCAAAAAACTACTTTAGACTTGAGTGCAATAAGAAAATCTGGAAATACAGGCGAAGGTGGTGTGACTGATTACTGCTTAAATATGTGTACCAAGGTTTACTTGATAGATAAACATATTCTGTCTGTATACATTCCTTAAATTCTAAAGACTTTCATTCTAAAATAAAGATCTCCTAGATTATTAAAATATTGACATGACATAACAGAAAAAAAAGATGAATGAATAAATTATCAGAATTATTGTTCTTTTAGAAAAACTCTCGTTATTTTGGTATAACTGACTTGAGTAAACTGTCAGTTCTATCAAATTAGAATGAAAAAGCAAACCGGCAAAGGAAAAAGAAAAACACATAATACACTTACTTGATATCACTGTGACAGGGTAGTGGACAACTTTTATTATGAACACAGGTATAATTAAATTGCCATGTTATACATGTACAGCAACTAACTGCTTTACAAAAAAGCAATACAATGTTATTTACAATCATATAACTTCCAATTTTACACAAAAATATTTACAGATGACTAATGTGCTGTTTACAGATGATTTGGTGCAATTAAAACATGGTAAATGCTTCAGACCAACACAGTTTTGCATTATAAACTACACATTGTTACTTATTTTCAATGTAGGCAGAGTTCTTTAGCCATAAATTGGGATGGAAATGATAAAGACTTTGCTAACATCATAGTTCATACACAAGTCAAGGGCAAGCATGCTACCACCTAACTGATGTGCAGGCAGAAAATAATCATGCCTGCATCTATAGCTTTAGATATTAGACTCCTGCAGATCCTGAGAACTTGTATGATTCAGTTTAACTCTGTCCAATCAAATAGATATCTGAGGATTAATGAACTTGAGGGACAGAGAGGGAATATCACAGGGTTAAACAGACTCATCCTTATCTACCTCAGTCCTCTGTGTAGAATAGACGTATTGTAATGCAATAAAAGTGACCCTGCAACTGATTTTACCAATCTTACAAGTGAGAGAAACAGAATAATGCTGTAGAATCACCAAATGAGAAGACTAATACTGTAATGCCTTTAAAATGACTGCAGCTTTATATAGACACTGGTATAACATATGAGAAGTATAAAATACTGTAGTTATAAGCTTTAGACAATCAGAACAGAAAGGTAAAAAAACAATGATGAAAATAACTGCAAGACAGGTTTGGTCCCGATTCAAAAGCAAAGCATGAGCCTCTGTTATTAATAATGAACAACACTCACATGACAGGAGTAAACTGTTTAAAGCCATTTGTTCAAGGTTGAGTGGTTGAAAACGGGTATAGTGGTTAAATAAACTTACCACCGAATCTTAAATCAACAAATAACTTTGGTTTTCTTAAACAAGTACTGGGTAATGCATTTGGTAGTTGCCCTTTTTAGTGTTAAATTTCCCTTTAAAACAGTCAAGACAAAAAGAAGAGGAAAAAAAATAATACAACAGTAAATTGGCAAAATAATTTTTAACCGTTTCCTCTTAAAAAAAAAAAATAAAGAGGGCCAGGGCTGTAGGAATATCTTGGAGAATATTGCACATAATCTGCAAACCTCAGGCCTTGACCTTTCCATTTAAATGCATTTTGGAGTCTCCACTGTAGTGGTATTTGTAGGTGAAAATGTAAATAAATAAATGTCCTAATGCAGGGACAACAGGCATGTATGCACATATAGATGAGAGCCGTTCATATGATGGCATGTAACATGTAAAAGCAAACAGGCCATATGAATGTTATAAGACATGTTCACCAGTCATGAAGGAAAACATGTCCTACTCTCCTTACTGCAATCTATGTCACATTGACTCGCTCGCAGTGTCCAGGGACTTATGGACTGCTTTCCCAAATGCCTTCTGACTGAAGGGGTACCAACAGCAGAGCACATACTCCATCTCTTTCTGTCTTTTGCCCTTTAATCACACAAACATTAAAGAGATACAGACACTGTATATTTGAGAAGTAATTTGAAATTACTTTTCCTCCCAAATGTCATTTTGCTATGCTCAGTATAATGGGAATTTAGCCATATAGCACTCGTCGATATTATTGTTCTTATCAATATTATTATTTGAATGACAGATGGTTATAAAGACATCAGTGATTATAAGGGATACCTTCACTGATTTTGAGTTAGCTAACTTCACAGAATAAATATGTACAGTAAATGCAGCAAGTAATGATACCTATATATTTAAAAGATATGATTTTTTTTTATACAGTGTAGCGATGTATGGACGTATGTATAACATGAAGAACATTTCTCAATAATTAGTACCTGTTTTTCCCCTTCTTCAGCTTATCTTACAAAGTATACACAGCTGGTAGACCTGACAAAGGCACACAATGGACAAAAACAACAACCCAAAAGGTGTGAGCATCGTTGTCATCATCATACACATCGTTTCCATATATACATCTGCTCGGCATCAGGAGGACGTCCGATCGCAGTCTGGATTTCAAGCTTGTTGATAACAAGATCTCTGAGGACCTACGGATTCAATCATCCAGGATAAATGGACCCAGGTAAATCCTGATTTTGAGGCCTTTGTTCTCCACAGTCAGATTGGTCAGGTGTTGTAGTGGTTATTTAAGTCTGCCACTGATTTTATAGTCTTTTCAGACTTCACCCACCATTACAAGCCTTCAGATGTTTTGCCCCAAATTCTCTGAACGTTTTAGAGCAAGCTGGTGCCTTGTTCTACAGTCTGTATAATCTTATGCTGATACTAAAGATTAAATTCGCAGACACTGTCTTAATAACCATATGGGTTCCTTCTTGTTCCCCTGACTTTCAGAGTGGAAGCTGAAAAGTCAGTGGGGTGGAAAAGGATATGAACTGCAGGTTTACAAACTTCTCTTCATGCGCCCGTAAAAGCATCTTGATTGATTCTAAACATTAGTGCTGAGATCACACTCCGCTCATGCAAACATCCCGCACAGGTAAACACTAGTCTTCTGGCTTCCACACCAAACTAAGGTCGAACTAAAGCAATTCTCATATGCAGGAACCATCTTAGACTGGAGAACGTGGAACGGAAACAGTTTATGAAGGATGGTTAATGCAGCCTCCTGAATGCCAAGCCAGGTCTCAGAGCGCGCTCAGACGATCTTCTTGATGCTGGTGCGTTTGAAGCTGCCAGTGCTTCTCTGTTTCTGCACCTGGCTGGCTGAACCGTGGCGCGCTCTGCCGCTGCTGCACAGGCTGGAGGTGGGAGACAGCTCCACGTTCTCCTTATCAATACCTGCAGGAGAGAGACAGTGGGTCAAAACATATGCCTTCAAATCCCACGAATAGCACATGCACTATCACTTCAGATCAAAAATCATTTAGACGTTTCTACGATTGTATGATTACTTAGGTGACATTTTCTGCTATATACAGCTCGGAAAACTACAAGTTGAAATGTTTTTCTTTTGAATGCATTTCATGTAGAAGTTCCAGTAAGGTCTTATGTACTGTGTGTCTTATGTGTTTTGGGCTTGTAACTGTCCAACAACTTGGTCAGTGCATGTCTGTGCAATATATATTCACTGTGTGAGGAAATACCACCTAGCCAACTAGGGTTTAGACCTCTTCAGGCAGTCTGACTGCATTTACAGCCGTGTCTGTTAAACTGCCTCCTTATCCAAAGTGATCTTTGTAGGCAGAAAGCCAAGGCAAGGTTAAAAAGTCACCTACATCGATATACTTTCACGTCACTATGGTAAAATACTCTATATTTCTACATACTTAAAATACAGATGTCAAAGTATATGGCAGATAAACTCTATTTTTGTCAAAACTGGATTTTTTGTTACAGTTGTTTGTTTTGCTGAACATCTACCAGGTTTTCCAGACCAATAGAAAGGTGTTTAGTGTTGAATCCCAAATGGTAGTGCCCTAGCGATAGCCCCAAGAATCCTATTATCCATGTGTATTAATAGGATGTCATTTGGGATTTCAACTGACTGCTGGAAAGGTTCAACAAAAATAATCGAGCATAAAAACTCAAGATGGATGATTACTGTGGATAAGTAAATATAAGACATTGAGACGATATCAACATTTTATCAATGTTTTCGAACATTTTCGTAGAGAGAGAAATGTTTTTTTAATTTCACAGAGACATTTACAATGTAATTTAAGTTCCATTAATTTAAATTTCATAATTTACAATGAACATTTTGAAATTTAAGCTACACAGATCATTTCTAACATTATTATTATTTTTTTTTTTCAGGCAATATGTTTTTTGACTGATTGACTTTACAACCAGTACCTAAAAGCATTACTGGAGTGCTTATAAAAATGTTGATCTTATTGACAAAACTGGATTTCTTGCAGGAATCCATTCCAATCAAAACAGGGTTGGCACAAAAAAGGTGATTTTCCTTATTATCATATATTTAAGTGGTAAGAAGATAAGTAAAAGTTGCATTAGTAAGACAGGAAATGGATAAATGTCAAGAGATGCTGAAATCCTAAAACAGGTAATATGAAAAATAAAAAGGACAGTAAACGATAAATAAACACAAAGGAGTTTTAGTTATTAAAATGTGTTGAGAGTGTACTAAATGACTGGTTGCCTAACTAAACCAAACAGGATATTTTATGCTCTGGGAAGAGACTTCAGTGAATAAAGCTGCTATTTGGAATAAATGAAGGAGTAATCTAAAAGTTTTTTTCTCTTTTCTACTGACTGAGATTATATAAAATAATTAAACACGTGTTATTGTCTGACTCATTTTTTCACTCACATTTTTAAAATTAAATTTCTATTCTATTAATGACTTTTGTAAGGAAGCCTGTTTCCGCCACTGAATAAAAAATAAAAAAAAAGGTTATTGTGACTTTTTCCTCTCACAATTCTGACTTTTTTTTCTCAGAATTGTGTGATACAAACTTGCAATTCTGACATCTTTCTCAGAATTGCGTGATATATAAACTCACGCAATATAAAGATATAAACGCAATATAAAGATATATTTATATAGATATAAACTCGCAATTCTGGGGGGCATGGTGGCTTAGTGGTTAGCACGTTTGCCTCACACCTCCAGGGTTGGGGGTTCGATTCCCGCCTCCGCCATGTGTGTGTGGAGTTTGCATTTTCTCCCCGTGCCTCGGGGGTTTCCTCCGGGTACTCCGGTTTCCTCCCTCAGTCCAAAGACATGCACTGTAGGTTGATTGGCATCTCTAAATTGTCCGTAGTGTGTGATTGTGTGAGTGAATGAGAGAGTGTGTGTACCCTGCGATGGGTTGGCACTCCGTCCAGGGTGTATCCTGCCTTGATGCCCAATGACGCCTGACCATTATTGCAGACAGAGAAACTGTCCATCAACTGATGGACAGTTGATGCTACTATTAGAAGGACAAGGAGTTGATCTGTGTGCTCGCGGTCGTCTACGGCGACGCATGTATAACAGTTTGCCATATTGACAGATATGATAAGTTAAAACCTTACTGCATATAAAGAGAAAAAAAGTCAGAATTGTGAGTTTATATCACGCAATTCTGAGAAATAAAGTCAGAATTGTGAAATAAAAAGTAGCAATAACGTTTTTATTTTTTATTCAGTGGCGGAAACGGTCTTCCATACTTGTCAGTATACCAGTAGTCTGGCTTTAAACCATATAAAATACCAGTATTGACCAGAAGGTGGTGCAAAACATGACTTCTACAAAGATGAGCAGATCTTGCTCAGAGTGCAAACCCACAAATCTACAAACATGACCACCTTTTAACACATTTCAGTGTTTCAGTTAACACCTCTAAAATGATGCAACATTACTTTTTCACCGAATAATTGAACCAAGACAGAAAATTATGAAGTAGTTGTTATTCTACCATTACAAATAAGCTTCACTTTACCAAGTTCTGTCCCCCCCAAAAAAAATAATCACCAAAGTAAAAGCAAGTGTGAGCAAGAGCAAGGCAGCAAAGTGAATATACCTGGGAAGGCAAGGTGTGGTGGGAACACAGCTGACTTGGAGCAAGGCAAAGAGGCCCGACACAGACATGCACACAAACACACAAAGCAGTGGAAAAGAAGGCAGATATGAGTGATATTTACAACTCAAAACAGAGTGAATGAGTGAAAGGAGAAAGGAAAAAAACAAAATGAATGTGCAGCCGTTTAAGATCCTTGAAAGGCGGACAATGAAAAGTGGGTCTGATTGGTGGTATTAAAGTAGTCTGAATCATGGACCTTAGTGTAAGATTGATTTTTTTTAAAGTGTAAATATTAAGAATATAATCAATCTTTGATGGATTCATATTGATCATAAAATCTGCTGCTGTAAGGCATCGATAACTCTAGAGACAATTTTTTAACCGGCCACTTTCAAACATCCGTACCACCAGAAAAAGAAATGTAAACAATCAGTTAAATCAGTTACCAAAGTGTGCAAACTATAGAACTGGACATTAATTGCCCATCACAGCTGTATAGTTTAGGCTTGTACCAGAGGATTTCGGTGGCATCTCTTCTGCTGTCCTGGCATGGGACAAAGTTGGGGAGCGTCTATAAACTATTGGGCCCTCTGAATAGACAGCGTGTCCCAAATAAAGGAGAGAGAGTGCAGTGAGGTTAATGTTTGTAATGTTGATTTAAACGCACAGATGAGAATGCATACACACACACGCAAACACACACTATACAAAGCTGCTTTGTATAACATTGTGAGACATATTGTGAACATCACTGAAAAGTTAGTGGCAATTCATGACAAAGTCTGGAGTGAAAGTGTAGCAAAGGCAGCAAACGCAATACAACAATCTCTAAACCTAAATAAAACCCTCTAGGATAAACAGTTCAACATGCATATGCATGCTTCTGTATGTGTGCCTGCATGCAGAATCTCTGACCTGGTGAGTGCTGTGAGGTTGCCAACGAGGTCATGGAGTTGGACAAGTTGAGGTTGGCAGTGATGCTCAGCTGGCTCTGAACGATGGGTGGATATGGAGAGGTTGGTGTTCGCTGGGACTCCTCACCTCCTTCCTCTTCAATACCCGGAAGGTAAGTATCAATCAGAGCATCCAGGAACTTGACCACTAGTTCAGCATAATCTGGGATTTGGGTTTGCTGCAGAGTGAAAGAAAACAAGCCACTTTTGCACAAGAAGCTGCACACTAGTTGGTCACATTGTGGAACGAACTAAATGGATGGAGTAATTGATCCCAAACCACTCAACAGAATGAAGGATCTTCTGACTTCAGTTTAAACGAGAGATTGACTCTTGCTGCCTATAAACCAGCAGGCCACAGAATGCTTCAGTTGTAAGTGAAAGATGTAACTATACTGATTCTATGAGCAATACACAAATTAAACCTTTTTTGGCATAAATGGTCTACAGCAAGTGTATAAATGAGGAGTCAAAGTTTGGGGATGTTATTTAAAGCCATAATTGCTAAGCAAGCTGAATTTCCTTCCTAAACTTCTATAGGAAAACGATTGGAAAATATAAGAACGATCAATCACACCTTAGAGAAGGGGCCGGCAAACCTCCAAAGTCCATTAAAGCCGAAGCCTTCATGAGATGGAGATGGCAGCATGACAATGACAGAACATGAGAGAAAGAGGGATGGGACAGACAGACGAAGGGGAGAAGAGAGCAGAGAGGAAATATAAAAATGAGTCAGTATACCCAGACCAGCCAATAAATTAGTTTAATTTAAAACTAAATACCACTTAGCCACTATTAGATAGCCACTGACATTGTCCAACTAGGAGACACAAAAATACATCTTCCCAATGTATTCATGCATGAATATTAATATCCATAGTGTAACATTTTTAAAATTGAATATTCAAATTAATTGTTTAATCTATCAAAAAACAGAAAGAAAATGCCTGAGATTAAGAGAACATTACGAATAAGGACAAGGTCTTTCATTACTCTGCAGACAGGACGGCTGGTATTGTGGAGGAGACTCCTCATGATAGACCACACTCTGGACAATTCCATGGACAGGGTTGAGGAGGTTGGGGTCCTGGCACATGGACAACAGTGTACTGATC
>JAUCMX010000011.1:12646581-12731581 GCA_033459395.1 Hemibagrus guttatus
CTGCATTCTGCAGATAGGAACCATCTGACACTCACAGAGAAACAAACAGCCTCTTTAAACTCTCCCAAGAAAGGAAAACAAGTTGTAGAGCAGAGACTAAGCTAGAGTGTGTCCATTATTTAAGTGTAAGTTTGTCTAAAGACTGACAGCAAGTGACTCAGCAATTTGCAGATGTTTTCCAAATTATTATATCAGTATGAAATAAAAATAGGTTTTATGCTCAAAAAATAGAGTTAGAGAAGAGAAAAAGACAAAAAAGACAGAAAAGAAAGAATAAAAACTCTGTCCTAGCTACTAATACTATTTAAAACTAAAAAAGTATTTGTGATGTGCTTAGTGATTCTAGTCCTATTTTATTGGTACATCACAGGGGGACATTATTTTTGTCACATATATTGTCTTCATGTTTTACAGGAAAGAAAACTCAACATTGTCTCGGTTATACTTAAAAAAACAAAAAAAAAAAAAAAAACGAGAGCAAGAGCTTATTTTTTCAGTCACCATTTTCCAGCCACATTCCACATCATTTTAATTAAAAATCTAACACAAAAGTAGTGAAGACATTGAATACTGGACTTGAAGTCCCAGAATGCTATGCCACTATACAATGCAGTTGTTATGAGTTATGGCCAAGACTCAGCTCAGTCAGTTACGTACAAGATGATGAAGATGACAACATGTTTAAGCATAAAAGCTGAAGCTTTGGAACCTGAACCTGTCTGAGCATGTACAGATGAGAAGGTGAGACAGCTGGACAGACAAAAGGACTACGACACTGCTGCATCGCTCTCTCTAGGTAGAAAAGAAGCAAGAACTATATGGCACTGCACCACTGTCGACAGATAGTCAAACAGCACTGTACATAATTTAGGAAACAAACAGACCAAAATGTGTAGACTTAAGCCATCTCAGCATTGCATTACAAAATCAATATTTTGCCCAACTGAAGATCACTTTTTACCTACAAGGACTGATGTGCAAGTGGGTTCAGGTTGATTTTTTTTTTAACTCTGAAGACCAGCCAGACATTTTATCTTATTTCAGATCATAAACAGTGTAAACAGTAAAGCAGTAAAAAAACAAACAAAAAAAAAAAAACAGTAGATGGACCTAAGGCTGTGGGAAGCACTCACCCGGTCAATGCTGAGCAAAGGACTGGCCTTGCTAAGGATCCGGATGATCTGTTTGATCTGACCATGAGTTACACGTTTACTGATGCAGCCAAACACTACCAGCGCCCGTGGCTGAAGAGACGGGTTATACTGGAAAGCAAATCTAGCCAAAGACACAACACAATCAGTGAGCACACATACCAAGTGTCCAAAGGAAAAAAAAACAAACAAAACAGTAACATTTACAGTAACAATTAAATATAAATTTTTATTCACGTACTTCTGAGCTAACTCTGTCCACTGGTCTAACCATTTGCATCCAGGAATGTCCCTCATACAAGCCTAAGAAAGCCAAGGGGTAAGTTCAGCATTGAACAAAAATGTCAAAAAATGTACCATCAATGTACCTTTGTGGCAAACAGGGTGTAGACGGAGAATATTACTAGCGCTTAAAGAACACTAAGACAAACCTCCATAATTTCAAGCAGGGCTTCAGTGACTGTCTCTAGTGAGGACAGGGCAAAAGTCTCTCTTTCATAAGAGCCTGGAGAGAACGAGCGATCTCTGTAGCTGGAGCGGAAAGCTATGACCGCTGCTGATTTGACCTTACTGATGCCAAACAGCAGGTAGAACTTGGGCAAGGAGAATTCAGTGAGACTCAGTCGCAGCACCTGTTTAGTCTCCTCTGCAAAGGACACAAGGAGAATTATGATACGATGGCAGAGGTGACACTGTAGCGAATATAGGGCCCCTAGGTAAAGGGGACTTCAAGGGGAGTGTAGTGAAAATGCATTTTTAGGAAAAAAGATCAGAAAGGTTCAGAAATCAGTTTGAAATGGTGAAGCATACAAACCGAATGTAGAACAGTGTGCACATATGTATAAATGTGAGGGTGCATCCTCACCACTGAAGTTGAGCTGGGAACAGGTACACAGAGAGTGGATGATGTTAATGACCAGGCCGTGGGTGGAGGCTCTGAGGGACAGGGGTCCTGTAGCCACCAGCAGAGTGACCACATGGAAGAGGTAAGGCAAGTGTGCCGCTACATCCAGAGAGTTATTAAAGGAGAGCATGAGCATGTAGCGTGCAAGGATGGCGATATCATCCCACATTAGGTGCTGCTCCAGAGTAGGTGTGGGAGACAGGCACGTCTTGTCAATTATCTTGCACATTCGACCAATCACCTTTGAAGCGCATAAGAAAAAGTTTGGTATTACACAACGTAGTGGTCTGGCCAACCAAAAGCAGACTTAAGTGTCACTTTTCGTAACATTTTCATAAACTAACATGAGTTAAGATCAGTGGTCTTGTTATAAAGTGACAGGCTAATGTGGCATTTGTTCTAAAGTATTATTTCTATTAAAGTTTTTTGGATTATCTAACAGAGTATGACAATCAGATATGACTGCAGAATTCACTGACACCATCTTAAACGAGCTTAAGCTTAAAATGCCAATATTTGTCACAAAGATCAAGCAATTGTGTTATTGTAGTTTTCAAGCTCCGGAGCCCTTTTTAAATCATCAAAAAAAGTTTAGTCTGTAAAATAATTTAAAAACATTTTTTGTCATTATTTTTTGTCATTATCTCTCTGTGTCAAGTACCTAAATATTACTCTCCAGAGGCTTATGACCTCCTGAATAAGGTCATGTTTGGGTCTGTATTTGACCTCCAAGTCTGATGTTGTGTGTGGCAGGGAGAAGGCAGATGCGATGACTGGACAAAGCCTGCCCTTGTACTCCCAAACTGGCATGTAGTGACATCAGCAGTGGCTGGCACATGCTAGCCAAACAGTGCTCAGCACCCTCTCAGTGAAGCTATGAGCTTAAAAATATAGCTATGACAAATGGGGATAAGTAAACACGAAGAGAGATCCTAATGCTTTTGTCACTTCGTTCAAGGACCACAATGCCAGAGACACTTGAGGTTAGTGGAATTTAAATCAGAAGGACAGCTTTGTGCTATCCTGCCTAACAATGATGTCCATTCACTTTAATAACTAACAGTTGTTCATATAATGGAACAGTGTGCCTTGCTAACTTACTATTGTGTGTGCGCAAGAAAGTGCGTCTATGAATCGAGGGTAGGAATCTGTATAGAATACCTCAAGATAATGGAATACGAAAGCAAGCTCAGACAAGATCTGTGAAAATGTTTAGTGCACCAAAAGGTAAGGAACCTTACAATTAACTCATCCACTATTTCGGAGTAGCTTTATGGGGTACTGCTTAAATTGATTAAATGCATTAATCTTGTGAGAAAAGGAGATTTTGAACATCCTTTAAGAATGATGAAAATGTGCAGCCATGTTAACAAACAAGGCTCTTAATATAAACAAGCCTTATAATTACAATTTGACTGTTTGCTAAGTGCATGTCAGGTTATGCAAGTCAGGCATTTAATAGAGTTTTGATTAGTAATGTTGCTAGAGTAGAATGAAGAGCACTGGAAAATATAGTTAATGTCTGGAAATAATTTATAATGGCTATTAGCAATCAAAGCCAATGACCCAAACCAGTCCTGACTAACAGCCTGTACATGTTTCATACCACATTGCTGGTGAAATCTTGAATCTGACTGGTAAGAAGCTGTTGATTAGAGGCAACTAATTCAAGCCACAGGGTTGCTGAAGTGCTCCTTCTAATACATTATTGTTTATATACTGCCAATATAATATAAAGGATGCTACAAATAATCTAAGGCTAATAATAAACAGATAAAAAAAAAAATACTCCTGTTATTTAACATAGCTAAAATGATGACGTATGAAATGAGTTGCCAGTGTCAGTGCTGTTGCCACAGCAAAGCATTCTTGACAGGGGAATTTGTGCTTTCTTGTGTCTCCTCAGAGAATCAATGTCTCTAAAAGAGATCAAAAATTAAATGAAGCTATAAATCAAATCAATTAAAAAAATGATGCCACATCATTGGCTCTTTCCAGATTGCACTGGTTGACACACTGGGATGTGCTGCTATTAGAAAATTGTCAACAATCAATAATCAGTGATCCTTTTTTTTTGTTTCCAAGCCCTGTCATCCTAGCTTATGACACACTATTGAGTAAAACCATTTAACAGCAATTGATCACCTCTAACATGAGTGTCTAACGTAATTATTTATTATAAAACAGGCAATGAGGGCTTACCTTGCTTGAAACCAATTTAACATTTCCAGATGCCAAAGCCACAGCTGTATCAGCCATTACTTCAGCTTTGATTGAACCCAGGCCCCCAGTAGCACTCGTTTTTATGAAGCTGTCCAACACCACATCTAGCAGGTCTGATATCTACAAAAAAATAAAATAAAATAAAAAAAAAGACCACACAAGTTAGGTTTAGAGCACCTGTGTAGGGGATGCAAGTTTGCAAGGTTTAAGGTTTAATATCTAATCATATTAGATATTCTGTAGAACTGGAGATGGAGAAACCCACCTGGCCAAGGCTGCCCCAGATCTTAGCCTGAATTGATGGATACATCTGCTTCTCATTGATGGTCATGGTTATCAGCTTATCCAGAATGGCAGTTACGCGTTGCCGCTTGGCATCATCATTGTGCTTACAGAAGCGCACCAGGTTGCGCAACCAAGGAGTCATGTATTCCAGACATAGATGCTTCAGTTCAATACCTGTATAATATCAGTAGTACCAGCAGACAGGAAAGGAATATTAATTAACTCAGATGCAATTAATTTGTTAGAAAATGTACAGATATATTGAGCGTGTCTCTGTAGGACTGACTTGACTTGCTGAAACCACTGATGCATTCTTCCAGAAACTCCAGGGTTAGGTGGGGTTCATTGGCAGCTAAAGTCTTACTGATGGACACAATGAAAAGCGTGTTGTTGGCTGGGATGCACAAGCCAGATGTTTCCAGGAGTTGCCCTTCAATTTTGAGGTTGAAGGTGCAGGTTAAGGCACACAAAAGGTTGTACGCTGCTGACCTGTGGATGGCACCAAAATAACATTGTCACATAGCCATAGAATACATATGATGGCTAGATATCTCTCTAGAAGAGGATTCTTTATGGATTCTGTAAAATAAGAAAGACACAACCTCAGACTATATCTCAAAGTAACTGAAGCACAATATGTACAAGAGTTTTTTCAAGAAGAGCCTACCAGCTGAACTAAAGACACACAACCACCCACATTAACAATTGTAATCAGTTCAAAGCAAAAAAGAAAGAAGCAGGCGAGGAGAAAAAAGGAAAACTGTTACGCTAAGAACTGAGACGAACTGACCAGTTTATCCATGCCTAGAAAAACGGCAAGTGGCCACATTATTTATGCATTTTACCTCAGGCTGGGGTCGGAACTGCCCAAGTTGAGGAGAGCAATGTTGAGTAAGGTTCCAGGCACATCTTTAGGCCTGATTTTGGTGTGCTGTGGGATAGAGTCAGGCTGAGAGAGCTCCCAGCGTGTACGGATATGGATGATAGACTGCACTATGGCATCACATTCCTGGTGCATAAAGGTGAGGGGTGTGCCTTGGTTGGCGATAGTCAGCGTGAATTGGTTTTCATCAACAAGGCAGATCTCTTCGATCTCGGAGGCATAGTAGATATCATTGAGGAAGACTGACTGGCCCAGAACACGGGTACGCTCAGCTGAGGTCACTTGAACAGCTGTGGAGCCAACCTGGGTGAAAAAGTTGAAAAGAGATCTTTAATACAGGAACATCCCACTAAATCTTTTGCTTAATAACAAGAAGCATTTGGTCAGTTTCTTTAGTGGAGATTTCTCTGCCAGAATACCTTAATGGACACTTTTGTGTCTTTGTGAGCAAGCTTAAGTGCATTATGGAAAACTTTGAGGTCCTCCTCCAGGGCCAGGGTTGAAGCAGGAAGCTTCTGCTGGTCAGGTTCCACGTATTCAGCAAGACGTGCAGGAGAGTCAATAAACAACAGCTTCTTACTGCCTTTTAGACCAGTCAGCAGCCGTTCATGGTATTTGGTGTATTCCCGCACCCACGTGTTGCAGTTATAGATAAAGACGGCTGCCACATTCTCATATGCAAAGTTTGGAAACACAACAAACCACTTGGAGAGGAAATCAGTCTTGAAGCGGTTGCTAGGGCCAACATGAGTGAGGTCCACAACTATCTCGTAGTGTTTAGCGTAGTATGGTTTTAGTGTGAGTAGAACATGATAGATTAGAAGGTCACCATTGATCTGCCCGGTTTTGAACCTAAATGGAAATAAGAGAAAAATGAAAGGTTATAGCTTTTGTTTCAAAAGAAATGCATTTTTCATATTGAACAGCTAAATTCATCACATTCTAAACCAAAAACCCTCTTGCTAGATTCAGTATAAACACCACATAGGCACAATGGCAATCCACAAATGCCTTTTTTAACTAAAACTGGATTTGTGTACTCTGCCCAAATTCTCAAAAATGCCTTCCAAATGATAAACATCTACTGAAATAACAAGGAAACACAAGAGATTATAAATGTGTTTTTCTGTTTTGTGGTTAGTCAACTATGTTCTACTTTCTCTCATAGCTCTAAGACTTCTAAATTCAACGATCCCTCTAAATAACTCTACTAGAAGAGGACAGAAAGCATCAGTATTTGCATCTTTACACCCGCTTGACTCATCAGCTCATTTGTCAGCTTTACATAGGTAAGTGCTCAATTTTTTAACGTTTGTATATTTCATGACTGCGTTAAATGTGTGCTACAGAATGCAGATATTTCATTTTTTTATCCACATTGTGTTTACATAATATTTAAGGCAATAAGGTATACTGTAGCCTGACTTTTAAACACAACACTGAAGAATAGATTTGATCTTAATAGCTTTCTCTATTGATGGTGAACAACCAAGAAGCAAGAAACCAGAATGTTATAAACAAACTGAACACAAAGCATTTATGGCTGAAGTAAAATAAAATGAACAGTGAAATGTTCATACTATTTACCAGTTATGCATTTCAAATCGAAGCAGCACAAAAGTTTGTTTTCCTAAGAAGATCTGTCTGGTTATTTTTGTGGTACGTCTTATTCATTCTAGCAGTTACTTGTAAGTATTAATATTTTATTTATTCTAAAAATAAAATTGTTTTTTCTTTTCAAAGTTGGTATGGAAACTTCACCATTTCCCACAGCCACCTCATACCCTGATGGCTCCCCGAACCAAACAGATGCTACTATGTTCACAGCAGGAAGTTCAGAGGATTGCTTCATTGACCCCCAGCTAGCATTTATAGTAGTTCTAGCAACTGGGAGTCTCATGCTTGTCCTACTAATATCGGTCTTGGTGCTGGGATACAAGGTCTTCACATTAAAGCGTCAGTGCCAGGCCCGACGCCCAAACCGCTGTAATGTGGAGGTGAGAGCATCAGGTCATTGGAGTGCTGAACAAGCAGAGGAAGGCATTGTAGGACCATGCGAGACCAACCTCCTGCTTGAGGAAGTTCAGGCCGATGCAGATGATGCAGCGGTGCAGGATGAAGAAGAAGAAGAGGCTATGTTGCATCAAAGCAACACCAAAAACAAGGGTGAGGAAAATGTGCTGGTCACCATGCAGAGCTCCACATCCAGAGATTCCTGCATAGATCCTGCTAAGGAACTGGAGGACATGCCTTTGGTGGTGTGAGCCTACACATGTCTTCTCCAGTGATGAATGCTAACCTAAAGGCAGTATCTTTAAAATGCAATCTGTAACTTATAACATATATATTTTTTCCAACCTGTTCTCTTCTCACTTGCATTATTTCATTTATTTCCAAAGGCTTGAACCTATTAGATAAGAGGTCTGTAATAGATGATAATTAATATAATAATAAAATTTATATTATAGTTAAATTCACCAGAGTTTTAGAGCATTTAAATGCCACAAACACCTTTTTTATGTAATATCTGTGGATTTAATTAGCTAATAATACTGTTTATCTAAGCTGATTAGATAACATAGTAGCTCTTTTTTAATGGAAATTCTTGTTTTAGAAACTGCTGTTTATGCAAAGACAGACATGTATTAGTCATTCAGGTTTTTCTACATCTAGCCTCTCTCCTTACCTTCACATGATTTTTGAATAATTTTCATTTCCATTGTAACAACCGTGGCAAAATAAACTGCTAATAAAAAGTGTGTGTGTGTGTTGTATCTGCATATGTACATGTTGGTTACCTTTCTGTATTTGTACTGATATACACACTACTTATTATTTCCCTTTCCATACTTGCGAAATAAGTCGTATTTAAAGCAAATTTTATTCTCAAAACAGTACGTTTTTAATAAAGAGGAAGAATGTTAGTATGTTAATGCAAAGGGGTAGCAGTGTCAATTTAAGTAAAATTAAAAACTTGAATACAATTTGCTTTGCTAGGCCATGTTTACCAGACAGCTTTCATGTTACATATTGCTGCTTACTTACAATCCACTAGCATCATTTAGTTCATACTAATTAAATTTCTGACTCTGAAACAAAGAATATTTTTAAAACTTCCTTTAGATCTGTTTTTCTCTTCCATTGCTTTAAAATGTTTCAAAAATAATTGCAGAACAGTGACAGTTTAGTCAGAATAAAACAGGAGAAAAAGGCAATGGTTTCACAGCTCTCATTTCCTGTGAGTAGTGAAATATGTGAGTTCCGCATTCAGCGAACTTCAAGCCGTCATGTTTCACCAAGACTTAAAACAAGTGCGGTGTAGTAGCAAATATGTACGTAGCGTAATCTTGACAACAGAACTGATCTCCAAATTTTATGACCGAATCCCTTGTTAAGAGGAACATCTAGACGTTATTAGTGAACTGCATGTTAACCTGGTAAGTAATTGATGATATATCGGTGTATTAGAACAATGACAGAAAAATGTCACTGAAAATATTTTTTGTCATTTAGGTGTCTATTATGTTGGGTGTTTAGCTATATAATGATGTTTTATATTAATTATCCTTAAATGTGCTTAGTTAATTAGAATTAGTTTCAGGACAGCATAGTTCTCATTATATAACATTGTAGTCACAGAGAAATACAAAACCTAAATGCACTCTACAGTAATGTAAAGATGTACAAATAAATTACATGAAAACAGAATAATATTTTACTTTTGGTGTGAAATTTTGGGGTGGTAATTACAAAGCTATTAACCCATCTGCTTAATATACAACATGCTGAACTGCATTTCTTCAGTTTCAAATTTACTATAATAAAAATATTAGTCAGACACATTTATTGGGCATGGGTGTCTAAGATCACATTTTGCCTAGGTTATTTTGTAAAAAAAAAAAATAAATAAATAAATAAATAAATACATTTTTAAAACCGGGGAAAAAGAAAAGAAAAGAAAAGAAAAAAAAAGAAAGAAAAGAAAAAAAAAAGAAAGAAAAGAAACTGCACTAACTAACTGCACCCCTTCTTTAACAGACCACAACCCATACCAACCTTTAGCAGCAGGACACACAACCCACAGTGTGCATTATTTTCATATAAGAGCAAATTCTAAAGCATTTTATTTCACTTATACCACAGCCATCTGCTAATCATTAAATGTCACATTTAATAAATATTTACTTAGACTTATGAAGCACTTACGACAAAGGCTCCTTCGATAAATGTATAAATATCTCCTGAAAAATGTCACCAAGTCAATGATTGTATATACTTCATTAAACATGTTTTTTTTAAGTTTATGTTTATTATTAGTCTTGGACTATGTGGATCGTCCTCTGTCTGAACTGTTACTATAGAAATGCTAGGGTATTAGAACAAGCCCATTTAAGTGCATTAACCTTTTCATTCATGTTACAGTGCGTAATACTGTCTGAGTCATTCTGGTATACAAAAATAACACACACCTACCGATGAATCAGACAGCATTCAAAAAGTCTTCTGGTATATGTTGTTATAATGGGAAAAATGTCACAATCATGTTACAGCTCTTGCAACATGCTAACACTTCCTTTAAAGTGTGTTAATAATAACTTATCATTTACAATAAATTTGTAGGTTTTTTTTTTAGCTTGGAAACAAACTGTAAATATTTTAAAGCCTATACGAAAGTGATTACTAAACAGAAACTGTACTACATAGTAAGTCTCTTTTCTTGTGATATGCTGGTGAAGAGCTACTAGCTCATTAAGAGTTAAGAGCCTGAAATACAATAGTCTCACTTGCTATTGTACTGTATGTGGTAAAGCTCCAAAAATTTAAATCATAATACAATAGTCAACACTGTAAAACATTTTATAAATTTGAAAACTGAATTTCATAAATAAGTATCCAGGTGTACTAGAGACATGGCCAGTGAACACTGATCATCATGTTTCGTGCCTACACTTGGCTTTAGAGAACATATATGATGAAGCAATAAAGCCTGTATTTATCCTGCCAGGAAAGGTTCTAGCTGGCATAATTACAACAGTAAGTGCATTTAGTTTTAATAGGGTATGGGTATCATTAGAGTATCACAGATTTTTAATAAACCTTTTCTGGTAGCTTACAGGCATTGTCTTCGAAGAGGACATCATGAAATCCATTCTCACTACATGGGCACTATTTCTGTTACTTCCATGGAGACTAACCGGTCAGACAACCCTTAGGGCAAGAAGCACCACGCAGTATGCAGCTACTTTTAAAGATGATGAAAACATAAGGAGCGATGAACCAACCATTTTCTCTCCATCAAACAACAAATTTTCTTTGAAACCAAATGGAGAAACAAGCCACAGCCCATACAGCACCAGGCTGCATAAAGGTCTCTCTACAGGTCATGAAACAACCATAAGAGGCGATGAACCAACTATTTTCTCTCCAACAAACATCAAGCCTTCATTAAAACCAAATGGTGAAACTAGCCATAACCCAAGGAGCACTAGTTTGCATAAAGGTCTCTCTACAGGTCATGAAAAAACTACTCGGGGTGGTGACAAGTACACCACTGAAGAAAATGAAAATGTCTTAACTTCAGAATCACCCCCACAAACCTTGAGGTACCAAGATAATACAAGTTTGAGTCATACCAAGATGAAGATCTCTACAGGAGAAATTAAGTCCTCTTCTAATCCGTCCTCCTCGCCTTTCTTGACAGAATTTACACAAAAAAGGAAAATTACACCACAGCCACAGAATACGTCAGAAGAGGTCATTACCACAAGAAATGATCAGCAAACATTATATAATTTTAAATCCACCAATAAAGGTCTTGATAGACACACTCAAGGAAACAGAACTACCAGATCTGCAGAGAAAGAATCCTTCCCTCCAGAGACTGTTAATTCTACTCATTTCCAAAAACCTCCAGAGGTTACCACAAATCAATCAGAAGTAGACACACAGACTACAGAAATATTTACTACTGAATGGTCTTCAACTCCCCAAGAAAAAGAAAGTACACAGCCTCCAATGCTAAATATCACTGCCTCAAATGGAACTTTGAACACTGGAACTTTGAGAAATCAAGAAAGAAATGACACCGTCACCTACCCACTTAACACATCGGTCACCACTGTTTTTTCCACTAGTCTTGGACCAACTGTTAAAACAGAGGTTGGTACAAGTGGTACTACTGATACCATGGATAAGACAGAAACATATGAAAAAGCAACAAAGGGCATGATTAGTGAGAGTAAAACCTACCCCATCCCTAATAGTAAAACCACCCTCTCACCTCCAAGTGATTACATTAAAACTACCATATCAAAATCCAGCATCAGTGATAATAATAATAAAAAGCACCCAGGAACCATAGTAGCCAGCTTGATTGGCAGCATTCTGTTTCTTATGTTTATAGCATTTTTGGTGGTTCTGGCAAGAAGTCGTCAAATTAAGAAAAAGCAGATGGAGAATACTGACTGGGCTGGCCCTTCACCATTCATTGATGGTGACATGCAACCTAACCTACCAAATGTCAATGAGGATGGACCATTCAACCGTCGGGAATCCAAAAGAATCTCTCTCAACTCATTCCTTCCCCAGCAGCTTTCCAAGCGGTTCTCCATGTTGAGCCCAATGGAAGAGGAGGTCCCCCTTGAGAACATTCAAGTAAGCAGTACATTTGGCCAACATAATGTTCAATCACTAAATGGAAAAGAACAGAATACACCAGACCAAACTCAGACACATGACGCAAACAGTTCCCTTACTGAAGTCTCTTCAGACTCCACTGTCCCTGTACCCATGAGCATTCCTCCAGCTCCTGAAAACAACGAGAATATCCAGCCAGAACCTAAACTTGACGATGAGATCATTCCATCTCCACCTGCTGAGACAAACAAAGTCACTCCGACTCCATTTGAAGAAGTGGATCTTAATGGTTCTCTGGACAAGAATACCGAATCCACATCACCATCAAATGCTATGCACATCCCTTCTCCACCACCACTAGCACCATCTTTGAAATGGTGAAAAACCATTAGCAACCACATGCTGATGACGACCGCATTTTCTAGGCTGTTAAAAGAAATGCCTTGAAAAAAAAAGAAGCATACTACGAAAAGAAAAAGATACTCAGATCTCTAAAACCCCAGCTTGGTCAATTAGCTCCCCAAAGCAGGAGAAAAAAAAAATCACTTAATGATAATGATAGTAAACTTAGTGAAGTCTCTTTAAGGCAAATATGGACTGTTTCAGCTATTAAGTTCATTTTTATTCAATGGATTTTGGTAGATAAAATGAGCAAAACACCGTAAATCTAAAAATGTGTGATTTGTAGACACTATTAATAAATAGCCATGGAGCATTGAAATACTCCCTTTTAAACTACATAGAGAAAATGTGACTGTGTACAATGTGATTTACTCTTACTCTGGGGGAAAGCTGACGCTACACATAAAACCAGAATGAGTTGTGAGCAAGAGACTGTGGAAGTAAGAAGCAATTTCTAAGTAAATTATATCAGTGTTGCATGGGACAGCGTTCAAGTCTGTTTCTGAGGGCAAAAGCAGCATGTTTAATTTTTTAATTAAACAATTCCTGCTTTTTAACCTTAAAAGAAGACTAAAAATGAGTGCACTCGTGTGTTTGCATTTGCTAGCGTGTGGTGGTTCAGTGGTTAATGTTCTGGCCTACTGAGCTGTAGGAAACAATTTCAAATATGGTCAAGGCAAGACATGCAAAGAAAAGTATTTAAATGCTTTATGTTTGTATATGTGATGAAGCGTCTTTCTTTCTTTCACAAAAGGACAATCTAAACTAAAGTGACATTTGTGCCGCTCAATGTGAAAAAGTGATTATTGTTGAAAAAGGTTTAAATGGCATTAAAAGCATCTATGCAATTTGTGTAATACTTTGTTAATGTAAACCAGCACAAAGAATCACACAAAGAAGCTAAAGTCCCCCAGGCCTGTTTAATGTCCACTATAAATCTTTTAAAAATACAGAAGCTTATATTTGCTGGCTTTAAGCAAGTGTAAAAATAAAGCATATACAAATAACAACTGGCTAAAATTATGTAAAAAAATATCAGTGTTCTTCCATTGTGTTATTGTGCAATAGATCTTGAATCTATGTGCATGTGCAATAGATGTTGAATCTATTGCACATTACTGGTAGCATCCTGTTACACATTTGTTTTGATTAACATTTACAGAACTAGTTTAAGTTGCTATGCAGGATTTCACATCTGCTGCTATTTTGTCCACGGTCATTTGAACACGTATACACTTGAAGTGCAAAACGGGAAACCCTTCAGAAGCTGTGAGCATGTACTGCTGGGGTAAAGGCCATACCAAAATGGAAAGTTTATTGCAAGGAGCTGATGGTCTCTCATATTCCCAAATTGTGATTACATTTCTATTAAAAGAATATGTGGAGTTTCATAAATAAAGATCAATGGGCATGCTTGCCAATAATGTTGAGCCTACTATGTTCTTCCTTTCTTTTGATACTTTGTTCTAACTTTTTTTGATCTTTACATTTTTTGCTTGATTTTTAAGACCACCAAATAATAGACACTATGCACTACCAAAACTATCCAATGCATCATTAGAGAAGTCTTACAAATATGGATTATTTTATTGTACGTTCTTCATGCATGAATGAAGCAGAGGCCTGTACAATACACACACTTTCCATACACTTTCCAACTATTCTAATAAATATGATCTAACAAATATGAAACACCGACCAAAAATAATTCAAAAGCATAAATTCACACAGCCATTTTCTATGTTGATTTAATAAAATGCAGAACTTCACTACAAGGCATGCATGTTAGAGCAGCAGTGAATTCTGTTTTCGGGGTCAGATGTAACCATGAGGCACCTTTATTCTGAACCTTATATACTGACATACATTGATCAACCATAACATTATGACCACCTGCCTAATATTGTGTTGGTCCCCCTTTTTCTGCCAAAACAGCACTGACCCATCGCCTACAAAATCACAATTTGGCCCTTGTCAAACTCGCTCAAATCCTTACACTTGCCCATTTTTCCTGCTTCTAACACATCAACTTTGAGGACAAAATGTTCACTTGCTGCCTAATATATCCCACCCACTAACAGGTGCCATGATGAGGAGATAATCAGTGTTATTCACTTCACCCGTCAGTGCTCATAATGTTACGGCCGATCAGTGTATATACACTACACTGGCTCTACAAATGCAAACCTGCTTTGCTAATCCTACCTTCTATTCTGAGCAGTAAAGTACAAGAAGGGAAGATATTTGAATTGACAGGAACCTAATCAACAAATATGGAGAACAGCCTCTCCATCCTAAATGGTTGGAAATTAGATTCCAGATCCAGAAATGATTAAATGAATAATATGGACCACCATCACCTACTTGTTTTTGAACAGTATAAAAAAGCTGCCGAACCCAGCGGAGAACATGGACCCCAGGGATGTGAGGCAGCAGCACATTATCTTTTGTCCTCCCAATTACTGAGCCAGGGAGACCAGAGACAGCTTTTTTTTTTTCAGAGTAGATATTTTACTGACAACTCCCTAAATGTGAGGGAAACGTCAAAAATCTTACATTAAATTTATTTATATACATCTTACATGAAATCTATTTATATACACATTTAAAAAAAAAAAAAAAAAAAAAAAAGAAAAAAAAAAAAGAAACGATTACCGGAAAGAAACTATTACAGGGCCTTCAGAACATGCACACATTTGACACCTGCTGCCCTAAGTACTTGGTTGTTTAACGTCACCCTGCCGGAAAAAAAACAAGTTGCGTGATGTTTCATAAAGTTAGTCATCCGCACTAAATAATGCCACTGCAGTGCAGTCAAGGTTAGTGTATTGGATTGTGCTGGTTTGTATAAAAACATAGTATACTTGTTTATACTGGACAAAGACAGCATGTCTGTGTGTGTAGAGAGAGGAAGAGAGCTTGGGGAAAGAGAGATGATTTCATTGAGCACACCGGTTGTGATTATAAAATGTTTGGAGTCAGCAATCCCATCTCTCCCTAAACCCCCCACCCCACCCCCAAACCTTGTCAGCAGCAGCTGGGGCTGTCTCTATGCTGCATTTCTCTACTGTCTCTTCCACCTCCCTCCTCCTGCTCACTCCTCATTTCACCACTTTCAAAGAGCTCTGATGCTGCTGGGATGAGAAGCTTGCAGCATTTGGGGTTTGAGCCATCAGAGGCTTGCTCACCACCACAGCCCTGCCATGCCAGGAGGGAAGCCCAGCCACGGACACGGGTGAGAGAGGAGAACCACCTTTTAACTCATTAATGCTTATTGCAGCTGAGAAGGGAAAAGGGGAGGGGACGAAATAAGCCTGATGGAGGGGGTAATATAGAGGGTACAGAAGAGTAAGAGACAGAAAAGGAAAGACAGAATGTGGGTGATAAAGGACTAACCTGCCATGCAGAGTAGCAAAAAAAAGAAAAAGACAGTAACTGAAATTATCCTGTGCTGCTCTAGATTAGAGTAGTGCTAGGAAGAAGAGGCTGGAGTGTGGAAAAGAAAGGAAAAGAAATGATGGAACACTGATGGAAAGGATACGGTAAGGCATTTTTGATATTTCATAAATTCATGGTTAACATACACAAAACACAGGGATTTAAATCGAATAAGTAAGATGTCTTTGCTTAAAATATTTCTAGTCTATATACAAATACGGTCCTGCACTTTTACTCTTAGATTAAAATAATCATCCGGCAAAAACTCAAACACAGACATGTATCCATCTATTTGTCACATAACACATTCTGGCTGATCATTAACTGTCAGAGAGGATAAGAAACATCTAGAATACCAAGAGGGCGTATAGTGTGATCCGGACTATAAATTTTCACTGTCCCTAGATGGCAGCTAACAAGAAAAAGGACAGGACGGAGACGCTGGTAACCAGGCTAAATGCTAACCGCTCACTGCAGCAGAAACAGCAGCAAGGGAGAGTAGCTTCTGGCAGGGACTCAAACTCGAGCCAGTGCCTGAGCTGAACAGAGCACTGAGGTGCTCTGTTCATGTACTGCTCACTATGCCAAACAGCAGAAACAGCCTACTCAAACATCCCAAAAAGACCTTATAGGAATATCCATGATATTTCTCTAGCTGTGCTCGAGAACATGAGGATAGATTATGTCGATATTAATAAACAATTTGTATAGCACAGCCATGTTAAAATAAATAAATAAATAAATTGGAAAAAAAAACCTTATCAAATTACTGAGTCCATATTAGGGCACTAGAAGTTTCTTAGGGCATCTTATGTAATACAGTATTTGCATGATTGCAAGCCAGTTCAAATATTAGTCATTATACATTTTCTCAACCAAGGAACACAAATATGTCCTTAATAAAGGAGGGAATCCTATCCTACCGCCTCTACTTGTAAAACAAATACCACCCTAACAAGGCTAAGGCCAGGTTTTTACAGGTTACATAACTTTGCTACAAGGCAGAAAGCTGGACACAAGGTTGAACCAGATGATACAGTCAGGTCATGTGTACCCCTAAGACCATAAGACAGGAAGTAATCAAAAGATACAGAACGGAGAATAAACAGTTAATTTGCACTAGACTCCAGTGTTAAACTACTAAACATTAGACACTGACTCATTGGATACATGAAACACAACAGCAGCTTAGGCAGTAACAATCTGTGGTAAACCAAGAAGTCCAAATAACCAGATACATATTTTAGCTTTCCAATCTCTCAGCCGTCAACCAAAGCAAGCTGGTAAATAACTAATCTGCAATACACCATATGCAAAAACATAAGCCCATAATCATAGAATTTTATCTTTACATCCTTTCTGATGTCTGATATTTTAATTATTTTATTTTATAGGTCAACTTACACAATGTCTGCATCTATGCTGGCTTGCTTGCTGCTCGTGATGCTATGTACAGTGTCCGTGCTGGCAATCTGTCCCCTGATGTGTTCCTGTGGCAGGGGCCATCGAGAGGTGGACTGCTCTGGCCAAGGCCTCGTACTGCTACCCAACAGCCTGCAGCACAACATTCATTTCCTCAACTTGTCCCACAACCGGCTACATGACTTAGACGGAGCTCTCGGCCACTTTGGCCACTTAAGAACTCTGGATATCTCCCACAACCATCTCAACCACCTTCCAGCTGGCCTGCCGCGGGCACTGTGGGACATCCATGCGTCAGCTAATCGCATTCGCCACCTTGAGAAAAACGACACTGCTTTCCACTGGAACCTGCAGTCCTTAGACTTATCAAACAATCAGTTAGAGCGTGTGGTCTTCATTAACAACACACTACCCAGTCTACGAGCACTCAACCTAAGCCACAACAAGTTCTGGACTGTGCCAACCAACATGCCCTACAATCTGGAGGTGGTGGACCTGTCCCACAACTTTCTGCTACAGATTCTGCCTGGCTCACTAGACCGCCTTCCCAGGCTGTCTCGATTCTACTTGCATGCTAATCGCTTTGCTTTAGTGAGTGAGGGTGTGTTCAATCGACTGGAATCGTTGCAACTCCTTACACTTGGGGATAATCCTTGGGCCTGTGAGGATGAGGAAAACATGACGCATCTACTCAACTGGGTACAGCAGACCCCGACAAAAGTGCTGGGTTGCCCTTGCTACATCAGGCCAACATGTGGGGAAGCCCACCTATCCACCGCCAAAACCCGGAACTCGGCTTCATACACTGAACCTCCACTGGGTGCTGACGCGCGTGATCAACCACATGTGCAGGCTGTCACTTCGGGATATCTGTCCAAATCAGCGTTGCTCAACTTTCCCCACAACTGGAGTACTGAGAATTCCTCTGAAGCATCTGAGCAGGTAAAGACCAAGGGTGTGGGACTTCTCACATCCACGCCATACAGTCTCTCAACCCAGACAAGCACAACAATCCGTACACGGAGCACCAAAAAAGCATTGCCTGGCAGAGCTCGCAGCAAAAGCATCCAAATCCATCTCTGCAAACTTCATACTGTCGCATTAAACCTTTTGGGCACAGCATTCATCCTCAGTATCTTCTGATTTTGCATCAAGCTGGAATAATTCCTGCCCAAGAATCTGCAGTTGGTCAGGATTTAAAACAAATCCACACCTTTATGGATATAAGGAAGGTCAAAAGGAGGTTCTTATCTTCTTGGATGTTACCTACACAGTTTGATTGTTCCTGACTCTATGCCTATGGTGTGTGTGTGTGTTGGTCTGAGGGAAACCCTTTCACACTGTGGCTGAATTCTGGCAAACAACTGAAAATTATGAGGGGGGAAAAAAGACCAAAACAGGGGTTTCTGTTTACATCACACTTTGACAATTCAACTTGAAGGAACCATAAGTATATTTCACCAAAATTAAGTGGAAATGTTTACCTTGACTAGGCTTTCTGCAAAACTCATGTTTGTAAGAAAAAAGAGTTTAAAAAAAAAGCAAGTCTTCCAAAATGTGTCTAAAGTCTTTCCTCACACACTGAATGTCAGACTTTGATCAGGTTGCTGTTTAGCTGAGTTGAAAACAAAATACTGACTCTTAAATTGGCTACCCCCAATTGTCAAAATGGAAAAAACTGCATTAAAGTTTCCTTCCACTGCAGCAAGAAAGGAATTTTTAAGTATCCCCCTTTTGACACTTGTGGGTAACCATACGTCAAAATGTGGTTAAGATGCAAGTAAAAAAAACAAAACAAAACAGTTCAGGAAAGGCTATAGTTCTCAGATCTATGCATGGGAAAAATGTCTAAAGGTCATCAGCTGAAGAGGTTTCCCTGGCCATCACACATATAGTCTCTTGTCTGCTTTAAACAAACTGAAAAGTATTCTGTATGCAGTATGTCTGTCATGGATTGTTATCTTACCAAACTAATAGAAATGCATACAAATGACTTAAAAAACAATAGTGTGGAAAAAGATCCCTCCTGTATTATGCTTGTCCATAGAAACAGTATAAAATCCAAACATTTGAAATGCAGTCTACTGTGATTTTCATATAGGTGACACTTTCAAGGTTATACATGACACACCAGGAATCCAGATACTGCAGTCACATGTAATGATTAACATTTAATGGTATTTTACACATCATACCAAGACCAAGATAGCGAGAGACAGTTCACTAAAAATAAAAAATAAAGTCCATCATGCAAACAGATGATCTTATAAATGATTGCTGCATGTGTTGTGCTTGCTCTATCTCTAAACAGATGTGATTGATGTCTCAGCTGTCTAAAAATCAGCACCTAGGTGGGATTTCACTCACTTAAAGCTTCCTAGGCAATTTCTCTTAGTGCTTCTACTACATTAGGGCGCTCCAGTGAGAGCTTTCCAAACACCCCACAGTATCATAAAGATCACATAGCATTTAGCACTAGGTGATGATGCTGTAAGAACTGACCAATGCTTGCTGATGAGATACTAATCATCTCAGACAAAAAAAACTTCAGCTTCACTCAAGCTCTTTATTAAAAAAAGTCTTAAGAGAAGCGTAGTGTTTTTTTTTATTAACACATTTTTACTTTATACTTCAAGTACAAAATGGTTTTCAACAAAGCATGAATAGGGATTACTAATATAGTTAACACCTATTCATACTTTATAAAGAGGCTAGATATATATAAATGTGCTTATTCATAAAATATCAAGAAAATTTGAATAAAGTAACAATTTCACATGTCCACAAAAAGTGCAAGCTGCTTAATGGGAGAGATTCAGCCTTGAATGGCTTTCAGATGGATGCTCAGATAAAAAGCTGTGTGTAAATACTGCAGTGATGACCTGTTACCACTGTTGCACAAGATGCTTGAGAAATGCTCTGAGAGCAAAGTACCATTTTGCTGGGCTGAGTACATCTTGGAAAATCTTTACTGTGCACATTTGCCAGTAATTACAGACAACACTGGTATTCAATCTGAGGATAAAGGCGCTATTGTAAATGTACAGTTTTTCTAATTCCACATTATGCTAAAGTAAAGAATCAAGGTTTAGGAATAAATAAAATATACCAGAGAAAAAGGTATACAAGTGGTTACAAGTGTATTGCTCTGACAGGATATTACACATTAAGGTTGACTGCACAAGGAAGTGCACAGAGACCAGAAATACAGCAACAAGCAAATGAGGAGTAATATCTGAATGTATTCAGCATTTTGATTTCCCCTCCATCTCTGGCTACATGCCAAGAACCTAAACTCACTTAAGCACAAACTCCTGCTATTGATTCCAACATGTTAGAAAAACTCAACATAATTTACAAAGAAACATGAGTTAATGCAAATGCTCTACTAAATGGTATGCATAGCCCAAAATTAACCATGTTACTACAAAACTAGACATTTTACAGACCGTTCACAATGCTCACAAATTTAAGAGTGGTAGTTATAATGCACAGAACTCATTTAACTGAACTTTTGCATTCATTAGTAGATGTATTGTAATATACCACATGTGTGTGGCTTTCAGATATCATCAGTATTACTAGATACTAGATAAATGATGCAGGGAAAACAAAAACACAAATCCTTTGCTTAACTGTTCACGCTTTGTGTTTGTAGAAGACAATATGTTACAGACCATCTGATGTAATGTAAATTTAGACACAAAACATTAATTTACCAAGTTAACAAGCATTATACATGCAGCTATTATCGTCATCCCAAGTTTGTTTGAGTCATTAAACACAATGTTAAACAGCAATGGCTGCTAGTAAGGGTTATAATGGCAGAGGGCAAATTTGTCCACACTGGATATTACAGATTTTTGGGAAGTATAGAAATAAAACCACAACTCAAACAGCCTTATCATAAGTTTGATGTCTCAAGTGGTTTGCAACCGTTTTATTAGAGATAAATTTACAGCATAACAAGCTTAAACAGCTTACCTTCGAGCAATGTAATAGAAGACAGGGTTGCCATTCTTAGATGTTCCTGCCTGGTAAAAGATGTTAAGTGTCTTTAGTGCTTTGAATTCTTCTTTTTCATGGACCTGGTGCCTGGGAATAACAAACAAGCTTTTATGACTACACTTTCACTAGACAGTTGCATTTAATGGCCAGGTTTCTATCCAACAAATAGCAATCAAAATTTAACAACAAAAGACCCTAACATAGTTAATTATCTTAGATGTATACCATTTTCAAAGTACTACAGTCACTAACTAACATTTAACAGAAATAAAGCACCTTCACATCAGTCTCAGTGGTACAATATTTTTTGGGGAAAGAATGAATGGCAACACTTGTAACAGATGCTACAATTAAGAAAAGTACTTAATGTATAAGCAATGAATATGACTTTGCATTTAAAAAAAAAAAACTTTAAATGAATTTGCGTCTTAACTCAAACATGACTTAGCTCATTTTCTTTTATGTTTAATGGGAAAGTGTGCAAGCAAAAAGGCTTTCATGCTTCGGGTTGGTACATGACCTTCAGAATTAAATCTTAATGTGTTTGTGCTGATGTGAAAAAAGTCATCTCACATGACACTCACCCTGTAACTATAAAAACACTGACGCCACTTCTGCCTTCTGAGTATGTCAACTGAGAACCTAGCTTACATTTACATTTCTGGCATTTAGCAGACGCCCTTATCCAGAGCGACTTACATTTTCATCTCATTTTTATACAACTGAGCATTTTTGGGGTTAAGGGCCTTGCTCAGGGGCCCAGTAGTTGCAGCTTGGCGGACCTGGGATTCGATCACACAACCTTCCGATCAGTAGTCCAATGCCTTAACCACTAAGCTACCACATCCCCTAGCTGTACCAATCCTATCTATTTGGCTTTACTAACAACAAAGATATTTGATGTATGGTCAGGTGATAAAAATTACACAACTTCAGAACTTTTCTGGAAGGTATTTTTATAGGGTCTGTGATGGGGAAAAAGACTTTTTTTCCTTTGCATTCTACCCACTTCCTACCAGCTTCCCCTAAAATTATGCATAAAACATATGCTGGAAAATTATACCATGAAAGCTGAAGTAGGCAGGCACAGAGCTAGCAGAGAATTACCTGGTCATGAACTCCTCAAACTTAGAACTGGTGAGGTTGAGACTGGACCAGTGTGTATCTGCTACAGGTTTGTGCTCAGGGGGGCCAAGGTATGCCAGGAGTGTAGCCATTTTATCAAAGGGTCTTCTACCAACAGCCTTGTGGTCCCTGACAAACAAAATACAAATGAATAAAATTCATTCTGAGAGATAATTTCAACACTGAACACAAGCTATCAAATGGTATACATTTGCAAACAACTATACTGATGAACAAGCAGTTTTCTTATTACACTTCTGCCTTGATTTGGGTAAATGTATAGCAAAGGTCTGTTTAACAAAAAAGCAGAAATGCAAGCAGGCTGTACTGTTTAAAGCACAAAGTCATTTAAGGGAAGAGGAACAGATAATACAGAGGAACTGGAGGAAACTTTGAAACCAAGAGACCTGATGGAAAATCAAATAACTTTAAATTCTTTTGGCTAGTCTGTACATGTTCTATGCTTATTTGATACTATATGCTAAATTTAATTATTTATCCAAGTATGTAATGATTTAGATTGACTGGGCTCATCGACTAACCAGGATGCATGGAAAATGCAGTTCTTTTCTCATCCAGTGTATTATCATACCTGTTACTGGATAAATACTGCCCAATCCTCTCCTGGTTGTTCCAGAGCAGGCGGTGCAGAGCGAGCACATTACCATCACTGATAAAGGACAGGCTGTGATTGACTGAATCACTCGGAGGAGAGTCAGATGCTATGTCCAAGAAAAACCTGCACGAGTAAGGAATAAACAACTACAGATTATAAACAGTACATTTGAAGACACCAAAGCATGAATATACCTTTAATCTCATCAAGGCAATCAGGGTGTAGGACTAGTTAAGTCTAAACACACCCATCGCCTGAAAAAAGATTTTTTTTTCTTTCACTGACCATTTTGCACACGTTGACAGGTGAACAATGACTGTGCCATCTTTTGTGCACACACATACCTCCTTGCTGCCTCAAAGTTGTTTTTCACAAAATCATTAAATGGTCTCATATGCTCTTCTTTGGTAAAGAGAACATGATTGGCGATACTCTGGAGTATCTGTGAAAAACAGAGAAGCAACAATAATTAGCAATCGCTTGGATGATCACACTGCAACTCATGCATGATCATATAGCAACACATGCACTTGGATAAATGGCTTACTTTAGACATTAGTTTGAGGCCCCGCTCAATCCGAGGAGGAGGCTTCTTATCCAAGATCCCTGCTTCGTATGGAGAGACTATAGCAGGGTTAATGAAGCGCAGAAACATGGCACTACCAACGGCACCGATGCTGTTCTGGGGAAATCGCTGGCTCACCACCTGCATGGACACACAGTGAATGTTGGATGTTGAGGAAGGAAAGAGAAAGAAGAGGAAAATGTAGGTAAGGAAAATGCAATAAGCAGAGAAAGACAGGGTTCTCTACCCCTGATGTTCACAAAATACCTCAAGACCTAGAGAAGTTAAACCCATTTTTAAACCTTCAAGTGACTTAAGCCATAAGATATGTGTAGAAGACCAATAAAACAATGAAAAAAACGCATAGTTAGATGGCCAAAACAGACATTGTACCGTGGAGACAGTAGGCAGTGTTTTGCTGCAGATGGGAAAAATAAAGGCTGTAAATGAAAGACATGGAATGAATCAAAATGTCAGACAATGCTAATCTGAAGCAAAAGGCAAATAAGAATGTACGATGATCAAACAAGAGGTCACACAAAGATATAAAAAAAAGTATTATTATTTATTAAATCAGAACCTCCTATATATATATATTGGTATTAAATGGACAGGGAAATGTCAATACCAAGATTAACCAACTAACTAAATATCACATGCCCCTCAGGACTGCATATCTAAAACGACTAAATGTGTGCCTAATATTTACGTATTCCATATTTAGATGTCTGCCAATTCCCTTCACCATCCAACTCTCCCCTATCACATAACAGCTACAAATCAGGGAGAGTAAAGGCTTTCACATGCTTCCTCCAAAACAGGTGAAACCTGCAAACTACAGCTTTTCAACCATGCAACACAGAGCAGTGTAACACACTTGGAGGAAAGTAGTATTTACCCTATTCTGCATTTACAAACTGAGACACCAATGATTGGCAGTGTCACTATGACTGAATAGAGAGCATGGCTCAATTTTTGCTGCCTGAGCTCAAAGGCTTGGATGGCTGTGGTATCATTGTGACCCAAACCCAAGCACCCAACTATACAGCAAACAAGTACTCTGGCTACAAAATATATATGGCCTACACACTGGCATAATTAAAATACACAGATTGTATTGCAGAATATTAGATTTATTTTACTAAGTTAGTAAAAGCACAAGTATCTTAAATGAAAACACTTCTTTAAGACTTTCACTGTATCTGTGAAAAAATATTTAAATAGATTTCTGCCTTACAGATCTATGAGGAATGGTATAAACAGTTTGAAGTGTTTTAAATATGCAGATGAAATAACATACATTAAAATATCTTGGATTCACTTTGTAAAGATTGATATATGATTCAAGATATTCCAAGAGAAATTACACACTCAAATTAAAACCTTTTAAATTAAAGAGCTGTGGTGGAGAATTAAGAAAGCATGGTAATCAACCACTGACAACAAATGTAGGTATGAGAAAGTGTGAAACATTCATGCAATGGATTGTTCCCCCGGACCAGCTGTGTATACAGAATCTCTTGAAAATATCTAAATAAGACGGAAGACTACGTTATATATGCTCACCGCCAGCTTTATTAGAAGCACCTGTACATTCGCGCAGTAATCAGCTATTTGTGTGGCAGCAGCGCAATGCAAGAAAACATCAAACATCACAATGAAGATAAATCTCTGCAACCTTGATCGTGTTATGGTTGTTGTTAGCAGAGGGATGGCTTGAATATTTCAGCTGCTTGGAATTTCACACACAACAGTCTGTAGAGAGTCTATAGAGGGGAAAAAAAGGAAGGGGAGCTGAAAGGACATCTATAGTAACTCATATGAACCCAAAATTTGTCACCCATCCACTGCAAGGTTAGATGTTTTATGCATGCTAAGATGATTTTCTGCTCACAGTGGTTGTAACTAGTGATTGAATTACTAGCAGTAAATATGGCCTTTTCCTGCTGACATCTTATTGTCAAGACCATCCACAGAACTGTTGCTCGCTTAGAGTTTTTGTTTTGTTTTCACACAATTCTGTGTAAACTCTGAAAACTGTTCTCTGTGAAATTCCCAGGAGTTCAGCAGTTTCTGAAATACTTAAACAGGCTGGTTTGAGTATTTCAGAAACTGCTGAACTCCTGGTTCATTATCCATGGCACAATCAAAATCACAGATCAATATTTTTTTCCTTTCTGATGTTTCATGTGAATATTACCCGCAGCTCTGTATGATGGTTTGCATTACATTGCTGCCACATGTTTGGTTGATTACATAATTGCACGCATGTGAGGTTGTACCTAAAGTAGACGGAGAGTGTATATATACACAGATATACAGATATACAGACACACACCACACCATAAGCATATTTACCACACCAATATAGCTCATGCATGTGTACCACTAGTGAAACTACTGCTCCATACCTAGATTACCAACATAGAAGCACATGCTTTATTTAATTGCACACCAAGTATAAGGTCATTAACCAGCTTCTTTGAAAGTGTGACCCTTTATAACAGGCAAAAATAAAAACAAGAAGTTTAAAGCCAGATACAAGTCAGAGTACACAGTCTCAGAGCGGTATTCACATTTCTAATTCTCAATCGTAAGCAGTTATTTAGTGTTTGATGTCAGTACACTCTTTGACAGCAGTGAGATATTGAGGTCAATAAAATGATATAACTTTTGGACAATCTGGTTTAATCCTTATTTTTTTCCTGGTGTGCAAGGATCTCCATGGCAGAGGCAGGGGCTCCTATGTTATGGAGAATATCCAGTCAAAGGTCAACCTCATCTGTATACAGACAAATGGAAAAGCTTGACCAATCCCATTGGCCCTCCACACAGCCAGCCCTCTCACCGTCACAAACCAGACCTGAAGGGCTCAGGATACTGGCGATCCAAACAGCTATGCTGTTTCAACCATGACTTTGAAGTTAGTAAGAGGTTAGTAAGGCCATGTTGCTTATGAACATGTTTTGAGGCAAAAAAAAGCCAAAAAAGGAACAAAATAAATTGCTGATTTCCAGAATGAATAAAAAAAAAAAAAAAAGGTTGCTAGGAAAAAATAAAAGTTCTGGGTGACTTACGGATTTTTTGTTTTCCTTTTTTTCTTTAACAGTGGCTTTATTCAGTAGGGAGTGGCAAGTAGCCTACAGGGCAGAGATGGGCACAGAAGTCACAGCAGCGGCTACACAACATTAAGCACAGCGCACACAGCCATAATGCAAACACATACAGGAGAGATCTCCATCTGAGCTTAATGGTTCGGTAATCTGAAGCACAAAGTGAGTTGCACGGATGCTAAGTTTTACAGTAAGGTTTAATGTCAGGTTTATTGACTACTTACTTACTCAGGCCTAGTTCCTTAGCTATGTGGTAAAAATGATCTACTATGGTTCAAGTCTACTAAAAACAAAGCCAGAGATTTCAAACATACACACGTTACATATTCTTTAAATACTAAATTAGAAGAGACCACAAGTTGAACTGAGCTTTTCCGGAGAATGCAAGCTTTAAAAAAATTTATGCGCTAGTGAATGCAAAGCAGTGGCAGACAGGTGAATGAGTGACTTCTAGATGAGAAGAGTATGCATAGCATAAACAGAAAGGAAACAAGTAGTAGGTGTTGGGGCTTTAGCCAGTCCTTCCTGCTCACAAACATCTGCTTTCAGACTTTTCACACATTGCACACTCTATGCAGCACCACGGCTGCTGCCAAGTTACCACCCCTGCAGTCTCAACCAAACCAAACATATGAATATGCCTCTAAATATAAACAGACCATGGGTTGACTGGTTACAAGTTACAAGAAGTGGCCATTACATTAACCTTTTGTAAAAAAAAAGTACAGAGCAGATAACTAACCAATTAGACATTTTCTTAGAATCTCTATTTTAGGTGTGCAAGGCCTCTCTCACCACAGTACAATTAACTAGAGGAGTTTACAGTTTACACTAATAGGCTTTAAATATTCATGTTATACACCTCTCACTGAAGGACAACAAGTAATATATTAATTTTACATTATATGCAAGCTTTCTGCATTGACAGTATAGCATATGAGTGAATAGGTATTTCTATTCAACACCAACTTAATCAAGTCAGTAATTACCATCTACTCTTTGTAGTAGCCCATACCTGCCTAACAAATCCAAAATTAAAAGCTACAAAATGTGATACTAACACACACACAAAAACTATAGGAGACTTTATGCTGCATGAGTATAAAATGGAGGCAGGAAAACTGGGTGAAGGCTTCAGTTAGTGCAGTTTTTTAAGCATGCTCTCCATTTTGAGAGCAGCCAATAGCAGTGTGATGCGGTAGCAAGTGTGAAGTAGCTCGGCATGATGTGCCAGGTAGCGTGAGTGAGGACAGAGCAGAGCATACCTGGTACAAACAGTGGCATACGCTTCGCAGCTGAGGAGGAAACTCGCTGGATGAGTTAATGATGGCCAGAAAGAAACGGTCTGTGATCTGCAGCAGGTTCCGTTGGTTCTCTTCCAGGTTTTCAGGAGGTTCTAGTCTACAAAAAGGAAATAAGATGATTTTAACTAAATGTATTACTACAAAATGCGTTCAAAATGCGAATGGATGTCAACTTGCTGTGAGAATTTCAGATGGGCTACACTAATGATTTACAAGCTGACCTACGCTTGTTAAAAAGCAACAACAATGTTTTTACTGTTAATAATGTTTTGTAAAAACTAGTGCAGATCTACCTGGTGGGGTCAACCTCAAAGCTGATGTGCTGCCACTCAGGAGATGTGATGACACCTCGCATCAGAGGTTCAAGCAGCTTCTGAAGATAAGCAGCTCCATACACCTGCATAGGTAAGGATAAGCAAATGCTATGGTTAAGCAATCCTTCATGCGGAGTTGAGGTGTATGAACTCCTAATACTAATAATGGCATTGTCAGTAAAAAAGTCAGTATAAACATTTTAGAATTGTCTACAATCTATCCATTCAAGTTCAACTTATTCTACTATTAAGACTTTCGTTTAAATTATATTTCACCTTAAAATTCATGTTTTACTGCAATATTAAAAAACAAATATAATGTTATGAAATAACAGCTAATCTTCTCTCTGCTTACTTCTATGTCCATCTGTATTTTTCATCTTTCATTTTCCTAAGCTTCTCACTTTCTGCCATTGTTGGAAATTTACAATTCATTTGGTATATGCTCTTATTTACAGCAACTTCAAACTCAAACACCCTTATAAGGACCCAGCAGTGCAGCTTACAGTGCTGGAACAACTCTTAATCCATTAAAAGTGATAATTCTTGAAATGCACTTGTATGGATGAGCTGGTTGCTCATCTAAAATGACTGTATCAGGAACTGAGACTCCTCAGAGCAGAAGCATGTCCACCAAAAGAGGCCTCATTACTGTTCGATGAACGCATTCTTTGGATAATAAAAGTACAATTACCCTGCTTTACTCCCTCTTCCTCGCTAATTTTCTCTTACTCTCCTTGCACATATTGTACAACTGACAACCCGAAAGAACTGTCAAACTGTCATGGTTTATCCAAGTTATCCAAGTGTGCTTTGCAGAAATTTTTTTTAGCATTTTTCCCCCCAATTTACCTTGAAGCAGAATGTCATGATCTTGCTAGCCAGACTGTTGCCTCTGAAGAGAGTCTGCATGGAGTCAGCCAACTCCACTTCTTTAGAGAACATATTCCAGAGCAGCTGGTAGAGCAGGTGCCTAGAGTCAAACAGCGTCACCAACACCCTGGCTAGCTCATCCTGCAGATGACACCAACAAACTCTCAATATCCATTTCAACCTTGGTATCCAATGACCCTTGGTAGTGTACAGTGGTTACATACCCACTGTGAGCAGGGCACCACATTGGCCAGTGCCATGGCAATGGGAAGCTCCCCCTGATCCCCCATCATGGTGACAAGCTCCACCAGCCTCTCAAAGCGGTCGGCCAGGACAGTCTCGGCCAGAGTGTCAAACTCCGTGCCTTGCTGCAGGATCTTAGTCAGCACCTCCATGAATGTAGCCCTAGTCTGTAAGTCTTTGTGGTAGCCCAGTCCTGCAGACAGACAGAAAAATGGCTCACTAGAGATACTTCAAAGGTAACTATTGCCGTTTTCACAAACTGAATTGAGAAACATGAAAAAAATGTAGAAAAAAATATTTCAAACATCTAAAAAATTTAAAAAATTAAATAAATAAAAAACACACAAAGAAGGTAAAATAATAATAATGGGTCACCACAGCATTATTAAAATGCATCTAAACTAACACCCCATTGTAGCTCACACTAACTGAAAAGCACATCAGGCTAACAATGCTAAATTATCAAAGGGGAGAATACATAATAGTGTTTCTGTCAGCACTGACCTATAGAGTGCATGAGGCCACTGTCCACATTGGCATTGAGCAAGTTGGACATGGCAAGTACAGTGCAATGGCGTAGTGAGGCAAGGCGTCGGGACATGCCCCGCTTTCTCTCGCCCACCTGTTGCCCATCTTCCTCAACCTCACTGCAGTCATTCAGGAGGTTCATGAACAGAGTGAAATACCTGAAGAAGAACATAGAGTTAAGCTAAAGGTGAGGACTATGAATAGTCATCCGACTATTTAAAAATAAAGATAATATTTTATCTTTATAAAATACCCATGCCCTACATAAACTCGTACCACAAATCTAAAAGGATATGGTGAATTCAGAAACACAGTAAACAAGTTTATTATTAGCTGAAGCAGCTTGAAATCATAGTTCATATTGTGTCCATACACACCATAATGAGACTGAATAAAGGGATATTGAAAGTGGAAACCTAAAAGAAGGCAATGTTCCTACTTCAGAAATAGTTGAGATTTGGCCTCCATCAGCTCCACTCCATCTCCTTCTTCCGGCTGTAGAGGTAAACCAGCCAGCAGAGACACCACTGCCTCCATACTGGCCTGGTCAAGGTCCCTGTGCAACAAAATACACCAAAAACCTGTGTGAAAAAACCAAGGTGAAGTTGCAAATTATGAATTATAAATGAAAATTCAAAATTTGTACCGTGTGAGATATTTGACATCATCATCTGCTGCCTGATTAGAGGTGCCCATCACCCAGTCAGTCAGGTATTCCACCATCTTATTCCTGAGAATGAAGTATTTTACAATTTATAATCATGTTATGAAACGACACATTACAAAGCTTTAAAGTGAATAGAGTACTAGACATACTTAACAGGATACTCACCTGAATTTCATCTCTTGGCAGAAAGAGAGATCATCTCTGCGTTCCATCATAACCTCCACGAGTTGACAAAGTTTAGTCTTAATCTGTATTGCATGAACCCCATTCCCTAAAATGCGCACATATCTATGGGGACAGAGAAAATGCACCAGAACATGTGAAATCAAACTAAACAAAATTTCGAATGACATTCAACAACAATTTGGTGTGATTATTACACATCAGAAAATAATTTAAAAAAAACTAAAAATGTTAATAGAATGATTTGTTTTTGATTTGTTTCAGAGCAACTAAACCCTATAGTAGTACAGCATTAATGATTTAACATCACTAAACTGCGATGTTGAGCATTAATGTAAAATTCCTGAGCAGGTCTGACCTGACCAAGTTGAGCATCATGGTCTCAATGCTGGCCTGACCAAGGTGCTCAGAGCTGCCCTCAGTGTGGCTGTCCAGGAGGTTCTTCATGATGGCTATAGTCTGCTCCACAAATAATGTATTTGTGTCATTTATCGGCACCTGATGGGAGAAACACATTGAAGTTAACGTAATGTAAACTATTGTAATGTAAACTAACAAGATATAAAAGTAACAATTTCCTGCAATAAATTTCTGCTTTTAAAAAACATGTAACCATTAAATACCTAACAAGTAAGTACTAGTTACTTTGTTAATATGGTGCATCACAGCTAAAGGTAATGCACTGCTCATGTTGATTAATGTGCATTACCAAGAGGCATTTTGTAACATTGCAATCACTGTACTGAAAGAAAAGCCAACTCTGCCACCCTGTGGTGAAAACAAATAATGCATCTTTGATCAATTTATAGACATGAAGTTTAAACCAGTTTAGTGTGTGCAACACACTAACATCTAATATCTAAGAAAATAAGTTAAAAAACAATATCAGGAAAAACAATTATATTCATTAAATTGGTGTCCACACCAAATAATTTCAGCTATTTCACCTACTAATGCTAGGTGTAACCAACAGTGAGACTAACCGGCCCTTGAGTGTCAAAGAAACGTCCGATGCTGTTACGCAGTTTGGTAAACAGCATAGAGTACAAGGCCGGGCTCAGCTCCAGTCCTAGGAGATCTTTAACATTGGTGCGGATGTGCAAACCCACTTTCTCATGAGTGCACACAATGAGGGACAGCAGCCTCTCCAGGAACCTGCTGAGGGGCGTCTCACTGTTCACTTCACATGAGCCCATAGAGATCATGGAGCCCTTGCGCTCACTCATTGGCCCCATGGGTGGACTGTAGGTACCAAGACTGGGAGTACTGCGTTGCTGCAGACACACACCACCCAGAGCACACAGGAAACCTGTCATGTTGATCCACTCCTATTAAATATGAGAGGCCTTGTGTTAGAGATGTATTCAAGCAAAAAAAAAAATACTTGGTATGTCTTGTGGGAAGAAAAAAATATAATACAAGTCAATAGTTGAGTTTTAAATAATTAAGACTCAGACAACGTTGCTTTTGGGAACAAAATATGAATTATTGCATCACTCACCTGACCATCTTCAACTTTGTTCTTGGGATGGTTTAGAATTTGTTTGGTTGCTTGTTCCCATTTAGCATGCGTGTCCTCCCAAGCCTGAGGTTGGTAAGCATAAATGTTATAAGACAGTCAGACGCTAAAGTGACTAAAGTTGAGAAATTAAAACAAAAGCACTCTTCACCTCTATGTTGCCAGCTGTAGGATGCTCTATCCTCCTTAACAGTGCCATCACTCTCTTCTGTAGGGTAGAGCGACCTACACACACACACACAGGCACGGTTAGAGAAACCTAGTCATACAACCCCTGTAGTTTTGGGGTGACAATATTTTCATATTTTCATTATTTATCTAGAAAAAGGCCAAAAAAGGATTAAAAATGCACTATTGGAGCAAGTTGCAACATGATAAGATGCAACTAACATTTTGGTTATTTTATCCATGAGTAATGACACACTATTTAAGCATGTTTTTAAAGGAATGTCTGGAAAACCAAAACACACTAAATGCATGGTGTAAATGTTTTTAAATGTGTAAATACTCAGGAAGATGAAACAGAAGTAAGAGCAGAAGAATATCATATTTATACATCACATTTTTTAGAAAATAAACAATCTTCTTGCACCTGACCCATAACTAGAAGTGCCAACAATGCAAACAATCCAATCAGGAAGAGGAGGGGAAAAGAAGAAACCCTATACTTTTACAGATGCTTCAGCCCACGTATGCTGCTTAAAACTAAAACACACCTTCCCACTCCCCTATACTAAGTTTGCTTTTTTTCCCAAACAAGCAACAATGCTCATACCAGGATTCTGGGAAACAGTTAACCTAAACGTGGATGGTGCTACTTCTAAAACTGACCTGTGGCCATCATGTTGCTGACGGAGGCAAACTCCATGAAAGTATTGTAGTTGGGCAGGACTGTGTGTACAGGCAGCTCATCCACACTGCAGCGGATTTCCGCCTCCTCACACAGGTGCCGGAAGCAGGACATGGCCACTAGCACAGCCTCAGCGTCTGGGCTCCACAGAAATGAATACAGGCACACTTCCAGCTTGGTCTGTGCTTGTCTGCTGATGGGGATTAGACTCCCCTGTGTGGCACTCTCCTGTGGTTTAGGACACAAATGAACTTCTTTATAAAATGAAATAGACAAAGCCAACTTTAAAGATCTAGCACCAACCAAGGATCATTGATTGACTAAGGATCATTTTCTGTCACCTTGCATCATTGGGGTAAGATCTGCACATAAAGCAATGCTCACATCTAATAGACGGTATGCATGTACAATCTGCTCCTGTGTGACAGGAAATGACTAATCATGCCAGGAGGCAGCAGTCGTCTGTATTTGTAATCAAAAAATGTTAAACGGAAGACTCAGTACTGCAGACAGAAAACATATGCCTCAAAAGACATATGGTTTTCTTTCAGCGATACCGGATATTGACCTTTCGGTCGTAGACCATTCAACTTTACTATACATCTTTACAGTGTGTCCAAGTATTCAACTTATGACAGAAGACAGACATTTTTTGACACAATTCAATTCAATTTATATGTATAGCGCCTTTTACGATGGACATTGTCTCAAAGCAGCTTTACAAAAATAGAGAACCAGAAAGTAGAGGAAAAAAAAGAATCATTAAATTATTGAACTATTTTATCCCTATTTATCCCAATTTATCCACACAAGCTGACACAATGTCAGCTTATACAGGATGCCAGTAATTTGAAGACCAGTGTCCTCTTTTGGGGAACAAAGATAAAAATCATATTCAAGTAGTACCATCTATGTACTACCTGCAAAAGTTAAATACATAGACTGGAGTTTTGATCTTTTTTGGAGTACATGTTCAGTGTACTCACTTTGTTCTTCAGAAGGAACTTGTTCCTGCAAATGAGAATCTCCCTCAGCCACTTCAAGATCTCTGTGCTGTTGATCATCTGGTGGCCAATCAACTTCTTACAGATAAGGAACAGGACCTGAGAGCTGAGAGGTTCAGAGGATAAGACAAGCCCTCCTATGCACACATCTCCTAATACATCTTCTCACTGATTCTAATGGGAATAGGCTGTTTACTGAATGATTTACCTGATGTCCCAGAAGGTCTCAATTGGAGCATCAGGGTTCCACAGCTCAATGGTCTCGGGTTGATGCAACACCAAAAGTGCCTAAAGAACACAAACAGGCAAAGGCACACTTGACATACCATGACATAGTGGAAAAAACATCTTCACAAATCACTGAATAAATAAATCACAACAACTGCAGAAATATAGCTCTTTACCTCCATGGCTTCCTGGGAGAGCTCTGAAGTATGTGTAAGGGGCACAAGCTGGACCAGGCCTATGATGAGTTCAGCTGTGCTGTTCTGGATCTCCTGGCCCTGCTTCCCTGGGTTCTTATACAACAGACATGCACACAAATTTATGTACATGTTGCATCGCATCTTTTTTACTATTCAACTTTGAACTGTTCCAAAACATCAAGCCACAAACAAACAGGGGACGACAACAATAAAAAATCTCTAATACATGCAATCCATATGCATCACCTGAACTTTACTGAACAGAGCAATTTGCATTACAGGAGAGCCATCAGCTTTGTTGGACTTTCTTTAGTGGTTTAGCAAGCGAGGGTGAACAAGAGCTAGATGAACATCACTCACATGTAGCATTAGTTTGGGGTCAGCATGGATGAGTTTGACCAAAGCCAGAAGAAGAGAGCGCGAGTCCAAATCTGCAGACTTTTCTTTAAACTTCAGGCTGGTTGTCATCTTCTCTTTGAATGTCAAACTCTGTAAAATATATATTTATATCTGATTATTATTTTACCAACCCTTAACACTTAATGTTTAGCTCAGAAAAATCTATATGATAACATTCAGAAATAATCATTGGCTGTAGACATACTCCTAATTAACCAGGAACATCCCTGTTGACGTTTCTCCTATATTTTTTAATAAACAGTTCATTAATTTATGGACTATTTATATACAAGAATATATAAATATTTATTCTCAAACAACCTTTAAAATATTAATACATACTCATTAACCACAATTATAAGTCATTTTGAGATGGTGGCAAGGATGTATTAAAGAGTCTGTGGTGCAAAAATAAATAAATAGATCTTTTCTTTTACATTATGACTAGGTGTGAAATGTGTCTATCAGTTCTACATGTACTGCATAGTGCTTTATGATAAAACATATTCATGAACATGTGTATGAAGGATGGCATGCCTCACCGGTGTCATCCTTAGTGGTGGGTGGGCACTAAGGCTCTGGACGACTCTGGTCTGTGTCTCGGCAAACATGGCACGCAGTTCTCCAGAGTAGCAGTAGATTGTGTCAATCTTTGGCCACCAATCCAAGTGAGACTGTACATCAGAGGAAGATACAAAACAGAGATGGTAACAAGTACAAAGTTTCTGGCTAGAAAAATTAGTGCCATTTTAATAATTTTGGAATCTGATATACATAACTTGAAATAAATATTATTTAAATACGCAACAAAAATATATGTAAATTTAACAGATCATAATAAACTAGGGCACAAAATGTCTAAATTGTAAGCTACCTTGCACAGAGTCTCACTATTATAAAAATCCCATTTACATATACCAGTTCATTATGAGTATTCAAAATTATTTAGCACATAATTGGTTTCATTTTTATTCCACAGTACGTGTACAGTAGCCTTTTCATGAATAAAAGATGGAATATGATAAAATAAAAATAAAAAAATAATTAAATAAAATAATTAAAAAAAGACTTCTGTTTTACAACTTGTCACATATTGTCAGGAACAAGGAGACAACATTAAAATTGCAATAAAGGTATACAGCATTATAAATGATTTTTCTCATGACAGCTGAAATCTGCCATTTTTACATTTACACTCACATTAGTAATGATTTTGTGCAGAGAGTTGACCAGGACAAAATGGAAGGTGGGAGGGGAGGTGGAAGCCAGACAGACCTGAAACAAGTGACAAGAGACTTATTTACTTACAAAAACACACACACAGCAATAATACCCAAACAAAACTAGCCAATCATTGAACACACTAAAAGAAACAAAAATGAGCCTTCAGCTACAGATACTCCTCAAACCCTATTTCACAAAGGTCTAAAAATTAACTAATTTACAAATAGACACTTCACCTTGACCTGTCACTGTACAGTGTGTTTTGCTAAAAATTACAGAACTCAGAGCCAGCATTGAGTAAGCACAGCGAGAGCACAGCTGACCTTGAAGTGCTGGTTGTTGTGTGGGCTGATGCGGAAGCAGGACACAAAGCAGTCGATCATCAGGTCCACGTCAGCACTCTGGCACCCGGTGCCCCTGGAGAACGGCTTAGTGGGGTTGAACAGGAGAGCCTGAGGGTCCATGCACACAAGACAGGTTAAAAACATGCATACATACCAACACACAAAGCTCTTTTCCTCAGCATAGCTCATTACAGAAAAGGGGTTTGATAGGAAAACATCACACACTGATAAACTTACTTTGAGGTCCATTACTATAGACTGCACCAGAAGGAAGATGACGGAATGATCCTCCCAGTTAATGTATGTGCACGCTTTAGACAGTTTTACACAGGCAATGGCTGCACTCTCAGTCAACTGCTTGCTGCTACTGTGACCAGCCAGGGCCTTTCTTAGACTCTCCAAAAACAACTTCTGCATGGAGACAGCACATTCAAATAAATCTGAGTCTGTCTGAAACTACTTTTTCTTCTGTAAATCTACGATAAGACAATCTACACAAGCAAAAAAAGTTCCCAAATACATAAAAAATCAGAAGACATCAAATTAAATGGATGGAATAATAATAATTATGTGTTTTGGTACAACGTGTGGTCACAGACATAACACCTGATATAAATGGTTGAAAAGTTTTGTGCGTGTGCGTATGTATAAGGGAAGAATTTTGACCTTGTTAGCCTTGCTCTCCTCCACCACTTCTTTAGAGATGCTCTGTGTGATCTCAGGACAGAGAATGAGAAGGATAATTTGCAGCGGCCACACAGCAGCTTTCCTCTTTGCACTCTCTGCAAAACTGTCTACCAGGTCAAATAGCTTCTCTGCAGAATCTGTGTAAAACAGAAAACTATATAGATTAGCTTTCCTAAAGGCTCGGGAATAAAAACTCAAAAAAAAAAAAAAAAAAAAAAAAACACCCACGTGTTAGGCCAGAGACCTATGCCGCACAAGTACATGTATGTTTACAAACACAAATGTTGATTGCTCTAAAGCACATACTCAGTATGTGCATAAGCTGGTTATAAACCTCTGTACTCAGGGGGGCTACAGTGAGAGTACACTGTGTCAGTAATTTATTATAATAACCACTTTAATAAATGTCAATGGGTTATTAATGCTTGCTGATTTAGTTGTTGTATAGGTGTAAAAATTAAACAGAAATAAAGTCAAATGTACAAGAATTAAACTGCTCTCAGAGGAAGAACAAAGAGTAAGTCAGTGTCTCCCCTGTGCATGGTTTAAATAGTTGAAACTCTTAACCCTGCAAACTGATGAGCTCTTTTTTTTTCTTTTTTTACAGCACACTATCATAAACCAAACCATAAACCAATCCAAAGTTGGATTCTTGTTTTAGTTTTATTAACTCTAATGCACTGTGACAACTCTATGAGACAAAGTACCAGTAAAATATAGCTATTATCTAATATCTAAACATACACAAACAATTCTTACTCAACAAATCAGCGCAAATTACTTATGTGGATGTACCAAATGCATGTTCCTGGATGAAGACTCACCCGCCATATCAGCCTGCGGTCTCTGGTAGAGCATGGTAAATTCATCAGGATAATACTCCACCCAGTTCCAGAAAGCCTAAAACAGCAAACCCATGACGGACAAATTAATAACCTAACACTTGCTACATCATTGATCTGCAAGAGAAATTCAAACTGTTTTTCACAGACCTTCTCCAAACTGTTGATGACAGCGAGCTGTGCAGGCTTCTTCAAAGCTTTAAATTTTAGTACAGTTTCTGTTGAGATACAAATGCCATGTGTTAAAGGGAAGAAAGATCATTTTAGATGATTCATGAGAAGACAAGCAGAGCCTAAAAGTCTTCTATGTAAAGAGGAAAATGCAGTTAAATATTAGAGATTGATTTACCTTGCAGTAATCTCTTTAACTTGGAGCAGTCAACATTGATGTACTGAATAAGCTCTATGTCGTGGACATCTACAGTATCTTCTGTGCAAACTGTAAGCTCCTGTAATCTGCAAACAGGACACGGCAGGCATAAACAGGAGTCAACATGTTATGAAAAACATACTGTACATCAGTATTGTCTGAATGTAGCAGATAGATTCACAAGAGTTAGCTGGATAAATGTGCACACAAATGCTTAGCCTCAAGGGTAAGACAGAAATTCTAGTTTGAGTCCAAGTCATCACACCCACACCCAAGTCAAGTCAAGTCAAGTCCAAAGATTAGACCAAGTCTTGAATGTAGCACCACAGACTTGGAAGGACACTCTGGTTATCTTAATTTTCAGTAGGCTTTAGTACTGTGGCTTGGGAAACATTAGAATTCAAAAAAACGAACATGAAGAATTTTAGTCAAAGTCTAAATAGTATGAGCTCATATTTACATTCTAATGCCATAGATGAATCAAATTTATTATTAATTTTGTGTGTGGTGCTGCTGCATGTCTCCCTTAGAGGGTAAACCATTAAGCTGGTTTAAAGGCAGCATACAGACAGAAACATGGTCACGTGTGTCAACCACAAAGGTGTTCTACTGTGCAGTCACCACGTATGACATCCAGCACATTATATATTATCTACACACAGATCAAAATCAATGAAGCCATTTAGAATATCCAAGTCAAAGATGGATAAAGGTAAGCCAAATCCTGACTAAAACAAATGAAAACAATCTACATAAGACTAGATTAGATTCAACTTTATTGTCATTACACATGTACAGGTACAAGGCAACGAAATGCAGTTTAGCATCTAACCAGAAGTGCGATGAGCAGCAAGTGCTTTATATAGAGAAGTGCAGATAAACTAATATGTGCAGATAAGTACATATGTACAGATGCAGTATTATGGAGATAAATTAGTTGTATACAGTGTATATACAGTATTATCAACATCATATGCAGATACGCATATGTGCTATGGACATGATATACAGAATACTATAAATTATGTATTACACTGCAGAAAAACATTTTAATGTTAGCTCTTAAGTCTGCCAGAAAATGTATATTTTAAAAGAGAAAGAAACTTTGTCTGATCATCACCAGACTAATTGTAATGCCCGACTGTCTGCTCAAAAAATTATTCTAGCTAGAGACATTCACAGGATGATTCTGTAACAAATGTGTAAGAACAATGGTCTACACTATTTCTAACTCCATCCATATGTCTTGACTCAGCTTGCATGCTACCTGGCCAGGAGGGGCAACTAAATTCAGGATAATTGTGAAAATAAATTGTGGGATCACCGGTAATTTGGAAGAGCACTCAAGTCCCGAATTCCATCACTACTGTTCAATTCCATGATTTGAATACGGATGTGTGCCTACACTCTACCTAGGGTGTGTGTTAGATGTTTAAGGAGGCGTATAGTGTTAACAGATGTCCACCCAAATCAATACCTTGTGGAGATGCGACTGAAGACAGCATTGAAGTTGTTGCAGCTAAGAGAAAACAGCACGGCTGAGGCAGAGCTGCGCAGCTGGTTGGCGTGTTGCTGCCCCTCACGACATGAGTGCAGGAAGTGGCAGATCTCAGGGAGCAACTGCTTCACCAGCATGGCCTCATCTAGACGCAAGCAGTCCTTGGTTTGCTGCACACACACACACACACACACACACACACACACACACACACAATGACTGCCTAACATCTGGAAAATAAGTTTAGACTAAACCTGTGGCCTAACTAGTTTATGGCTTCTGCATAAATTTGGTGTGCCTGATATCACTCCAGTTATTACTATGGAAAGAACACATGGCAAGGTAGAAAATTCATATTTAGGAAATCCACAGAGTACCATAGGGAAAGCTCCAATTTCACCTTTAGAGAAATTTTACTTTGTATAACATGAACATGCCCATCCACATTATCTCCACAGTAGTGGATTTCGAATATCTCTATAGTAAATGGGGAGCTGGGTCTATGCTAAATTCAACTGTTTAATTCTACACTTTAATTAACCCAGGAAATAAAATGAAATGTTTACATTCAAATGCAATAATCCCCATATTTCTTGATCATTTTTACAAACAAATTCCTCTACAAATGAACAATCCTAGCTCTTAGCTCTTATCTGCATGCATCTAATCAAGCACATACAATAGCATGTCTTTGAAGCCCCCATGAAATGAAATTCACTGATAAGAGTTAGATGCTCAAGGAAGCATACCCAACTCATAAATGGATCTATGTGCTCATACTGATAAAGCAAAATTCAGCATCCCAGCAAAACTCAGCGAACTCACCCACCCGCTATACGATAATCTTTCTAAACAGAAAGCAATGACTAACTGAAGAAGGGGAACAGCTGTCTCGTATCTGACAGAGCATTAATAAAATATCTATAGAGGAAAATCCTGTCAATCCCTCTGGAAGCAAAGAAAATTCTAACTCAAGACGAGGAAACATCTGCAAATGTAATCTGTGCAGGCATACCCAGAGTAGTCTTTCTGGACAAGAAGAGACAACAGGCTCTAATTGTATCAACAGACCACTGCGCCTCAGACATAAGACAGAGGAGTGATTTAAGATGGATACAGAACCATTTTTGTATTACTTTAAGTCCACTTTTTCTTACTCTGTATATCGATATCTATAGTTTACATGGTGTAATTTGTTGCACGGCCAACTTTACCCTAGTAGTACAAAATACTGTAACTTTGTAACTGCTACTCACTCCTGCCAAGCACTTCTCCAGAGTGTCCAGGATGATGAGCTGCGAGAGGTAGAGGTTCTTTTCGGCAGCTTCGCCAATTATCCGCTGGAAAGGATCACATACAAGACTATTTAAAATCTACGATGGTCAGAGAATCTGGAGCAGGTTCAAATCTGTCAATCAAAATCATTCCACTCCACATGATGCAAGTAATCATAGTGTAGACTTTGTGTGGGAACGAGGTCATCATATGGTTTCAAAAATCCCAAATTAAGGGCTGGCAAATCACTAGGCTGGGACAAGCAGTTTGTGTGTGTGTTTGACAGGCAAGTTATTGTGGCTGCTATGACATTACTAGTCCCCCCCATCGTCATCATCATCATCAATCAGAGAAATGCTCTGTTCTTAAATTCTCTTTAAAGAGAAATGTTTGTTTGATTTATTTTATTCTTTTTCAAAATATACTACAATTGGTTAATATATACTGCAAGCATTTCGAATAGAACACCAGCTACACTACAGAGACTGGCATAAACTAACTTTATTGGAGAAAAATTATTGTAAATATACAAAATGACAATAGCTACAGTTTTAGCACTGATGGTCAACCAAAACATGGGACAAGCCAAGCAGATATATGTGTATGTAACAGAACAAGCACATGATCTTACCATATTGTTAACATTTTTGAGGATGTTGGTCAGGCCATTGATGACGAGGGAAAACTTGTATTTGGAGATGTTGATCAAGCATTCCTTGTTGTGCTCTGTGCTGACTTTGGTGTGAGTGTTCTGCTGTCCTGTCTTAATAGGAAGCTAAAAAATATATGTAGAAAAGAGGAATGTGAGATATTAGCAGCACACTCTTTCAAGTGTGTTTAGGTGGCTGATGATGGTAAACCTCAAATGTGTGAGAAAGTCATAGTATGACATATGGTAGAGAATAAAACCATGCTCAACACAGAGATTATTCAAGACCCACCCATCCTCTCCAAATACAACCTCCCACACCTAAGAAACTAAAACAAAGGAATTAAAGCACACCCAGACTTGTGATTCCCGCCCTCAGAGTTCCGCTGCACACCTGCAAGTCAACACATCTGCTAATACACACAGACACAGCATGCTGGAGCCAGACATGCTGTAGCGTTTGTGCAGAAAGCACACTAGGCCTGGCTGCGTTAATGAACCATAAGGAGACTGAGGGGGTGGGGAGACTTTCTTACTGCTAAACGCTCCCTGATGTGGAATCAGTTTTTTGTGCACTGCTTTCACATTTCTGGGTCAAAAAGCAGTCTGCATGAAGCTCTCTGTTCAGAACATGAACAATAATTTCCAAACAAGCAGATACTTAGAAAAGAAACAAGCTCTTCCAAAAATACTAATCTTTCTGGATTTGCTAAGTAAATGAAGAGCCATGGGGAGAAAAAAATTAGCCAACACAAATTTGGTACATCTGGTGCACATTTCTGTTTGTTTTAGCAAACATCTATCTGTCCTAAACAGCTGATATGAATAGTTTAAAACTCAGCAAAGTCTGGCTACAGAAGTGGCTAGAGGATCTTACAAAAAGTCAGGAAGTGAGAAGGAGAGGCCCCTGGGGTTCCCTTTCTTTCTGTCTCTCTCTCTCTTCCATTGCATAGCCTTAAGGGAAAAGCATGTGGCTGCAAATGAAAGTCCCAAGACCAGAGAAGACTCAGGCTTCCGGCGCGCGCGCGCACACACACACACACACACACACACACACACACACACACACACACACACACAGCCCAACCCTGTTGACATCCATTTTAATGCAGGATGCCAAGAGACAGCGAGCACTTTGTTTCACAGGCACGGTTTAAAATTCCACAAAGGTCACAGACCAATCATTTCCCTTATGTGCACTCTAGTGCAATATGGATATTACAATATATCCATATAGGCACAATACAGAGTAAAATTACACAAGGAAAGCCATACTGTTTACATGGGGATTTTTGCATTGTAATTACTCACAATTAAATATTTCTGCACTTTCTATTTTTCATCTTTATATTTGCCTTTTTTAGTCTTTACTAATCTATATTTGCCTTTTATGTTGTTATTATTATTACTTTATGAATGTGATTCTCCTACTAGCATTCTCATTTTAACAAACATTTCCTGTTGTGCACTTTTCTATGCCTGTGCCAATTTCCTTCAAGATCAATAAAATATATATCCACGTAAATAAACCCTTTCTGGATTCTTACTTACAACAAAATTTATTTTCCAGTCCTAATTCAGTAGAATTCAATTCAGCTGTCTGCGTCTCAAAGAATAATTCAGTTAAATTCATCGACCAACTTCATCCCTTCTAAAAATTGAACTTTGGAAAAATAAGCGTTTGAGCCTTTTTAATAGAGCCTTAAAAATATGTATTTGTGGTCAGCATCCATCCATGATAATAGAACATCTGAGAAAACTAGAATAACGAGCTGTTGGAAAAATGCTTAAAGCCTCTACAGTGTTTGACAAAGCAGGTACAATGACTATAATTTCAGAAAGCTGTGATTCACATCAATTTTACTTTATAGAATACAAATCTACCAGCTCCTGTTTCCGAGCTGTCTGAACCTTCCCCAGAGAGGACAGATTGGTTTTCCATGACCACGCACAGGCATTCGTGAGGTCATTGTTTCAAGGTGCTTTCTGGATTCATACCGCTGACATGGCAATACCCGTCTCTGATCACAACCGAAAAGGCATGAAGCAAAAGAAGCCCTTAACGTGTAACCATAACTATTTCGGTGTAAATAAATGATGGCACTGGCTTGATTTGTGGCATCATTGTCATAATTTATATTTTCCCTGCAACGCTACAATATCTTGACCACACAAAAAGCCTAAAAACTAGAATAAATTAGACAAAAGTAGATGCAGAGAGCCATGGCCTGCACATTAACTTAGCCAGCTCTGAACAACTGTTTCACAGTCTTCTGAATTAAAAGCTCTAAGCTGGCTTAACAATAAACACAGAACAAATCCCTCATTACATTTTCATCAAACTCTTATGAGCCTCGGGCAGCCACTAAGCCCCTACACAAGTACAAATGAATAGCCACTGAACCCAAGGGTTTTCACTTTCCACTGGTTTATTGTGGCTCTGTGAAGGAAATCAGAAAGCTGCTTGGATTAATTAATTAAAGTTACACTCAAAGCCTGACCTGCTAAATCTGAAAACCAGCTTGTTCTCTCCTGGCTCACTTACTTAAAGTTCTAACAATGCCCTTTTTAAAACATCTTTAAAGCAGCTAGAACCGTTTTATTCAGCTAGATACGTGAAGCATAGTAAGAAAACTATTCATTTAAAAGCAAGACATTACTCTAAACCACTGGCCATCACACTGAATGGGAAGCACTGCTACCTAGCTAGCTAACACAGCTGCCTGGCAAAGCCGAGCTTGTCAACACACCGTGCGTGGCTGCTACCGTTGTTTATATTTAGCCACAGTGTAAACTCTCCTCTCGAAGCTCGAATGCCAGGCCAAATAAACCCAAAACTCAACCCTACAACATTCCTGTTTGGCATTATACTTTCCCAGAAACGTGAAATGTTACAGAATAAAAGCCAAATCCAAAGACGTGAACGGCAGACTTGTGTGCTAGCTAGCTACGTTCAAATCCATTTACTACAGTACTTTATGATACACAACACGTTAAGATATTATTACTACACCAATACAGGCGGACTATTTTCGGGCACAATATTTATTATGCGGTTTTTTTTGTTTTGTTTTTTTATGTAGCATTACACACTATTTACAGTCTATTACTGTGCTACACGGTTATATCAGCATCCTTATATCCTCCCAGCATCATGCATAAGCCAAACTGTAAAAGGCCACTGATAAATAAACTGTGTCCTTCGTGCTGACTTTATTCCAATACCGCCATGCTACATTTGCCCCTTTACCTGCTCGTCGAATCGGTTAATTACGGCCTGGACCCACTCCACGGGCTTGTGTGCCGCCATGGTCAGGCGGATGCAAACTGCAGGCGCTCCCTCGCCTGGCAGTCCCAAATCCGAACCGCTTCGTCTAACGCAGAACACTAACCAGCCCAAGACCACGCAAAATCTCACAGCGAAAAAGCATAAGTGGCAGGGTTTAGCTTTTTCGCTTCAAGTATACTCCACCGCGCCGCCATGACACACGACCGGAAGTTTGAATCCTTCTCTCTCCAATCTGGTGTTGCGCATGCGCACTAGCATTGGTGTTGGGCAGACTCATACATTGTGTCTGATACGTTGTATGACCAGAGTAGTCTCTGTGGAGACTGAATTTATGAAGGAAACAAAACGAGGCCAAAGAGCTAACTTTCTCGCTGTAATGCTGACAGCTTCTCAATTCATAAAGTATCAGGTCACATTACATTTTTCAGCAACGCCTACACAAAATTTCCTTTAGCCCTGGAGTAACTGCAGGGATTTAAGCTCCCAAATAAATGAGTTTACCTCCTAACTGACCTATATCCAGTAGACAATTGCTCAGACCTGCTTTTTAATCGGTGGCATTTTGGGAATCAGATATATGCAGCAATAAAACAAGAGGCAATACTATAAAGGATCAGGAGGCAATACAGCATGAGTTAAATATTAAATTGAATAAAGTTTAATTAGTCTTGTGCGTTTCATTATATTACGTATATGAAAAACATTATTTATGATTGTACAGTCATGTGATAATTCACCTATTAAAGGTAAAATAGTGACTTTTTATTATTATTATTATTCCTTTACTAGTCAACCTGGATGATATTGTAGAACAACAACTTTGGCCTTTGCAAAAGTTTTTGAAGTCGCTGAGAAAACCCATTTGGAAGTCGTTTTATAGACAGTATATTGGCTACCTGAGATTCTAGGAGCTTCATGAATATAACCTTTAGACATCTTATCTGTATAAAAGAGGCTAATCTTACCTAATTCAAGGGCTGTTTATTAACTCATTTAATCTTTGAGATTCTCTGTGAGTACATCCATTTTACCCACTGGATAGCCTTATGCATGCTAAACACGTTTTGGTAAAGTTAGTGGAAAAATATATGTTTTATTCATGGCCTTTAATACTCCAAGACCTAAACTGTACACTAACAGACATTTTAACTAATGTGAATGAACAATGGTGAAAACAAAGATAACAAAAACAATTTATCTTTACATCATGTACCCCATGTGTGTGTACAATCCTATTAAAATATCAATCCACTTAATAGTATAGTATGTAGAAAAATATAGCAGCTTTATCTGGACAATTACATATTTTACTTATTTAATATGTTTACCCCTTCAGTTGAAAAGAAACTGGATTAAACTGGAAAGTGGATTAATGCAGTCAGCATATCTGTGATGTGATGCTATAGTTTAATTAAACACATACTGCTGTTCAAATGAAACCCCTAAATGGAGAGGATAAGCACATGACAGTCTTTATGATTACAGCAGCAATTTTTAGTAAGTACAAAATATATCATCTTGGTTCTCATTTTCTAATGATCTTATGTTTTCTTCTTTAGATTTTCCAGTAATTTCTGTCAAAGTGAAGAATTAATAATAAGTTTTAAAAAAAAGACCAGACACATGTGGTATGAAACCGGACAGATTACTGTCATCATTTTTGTACTAACATTTACTGCCATCTTCAGGCAAGACATGAGTACAACAGAGCAGAATAGTTACAGAAATGTAACACCAGACAGCGCTGTTTTTGCTTCTATGTGTTAATAGAAAGGAAATATGATTAACTGGGTAACAATTTAACTTCTTGTGTCTGAGTGGCTTTCCTCCGGTTATTCCAGTTTACTCATACCTCCCTAAAACATGCTGTTGGTGTGTTTGCTACTCTGAATTGTCTCAGAGTGTGTAACAATGTATGAATGTTCGTAATGCCTTGTGTGAGCACACCTGCCTCGGCCCAATATATGAGGGTATTGAAACACAGGGCAGAAGAAGAAGTGCATGACAGAAACGTTAACATCTTGGTAACTAATTTTATTAATCACATTTAAATCATTAAATTCATGAAAAACAGAAGCAGGCCATGATCAAAGTGTGCTCTTATTTGAAATCCACCAATTTATTTATTTATTTATTTTATTTTATTTTATTTTATTTTTTTGCATACTTCTCTGTATACTGATTAAAATGCGACAGTGACTTGGTAAAATTGTGCCACAGAAAATATTGCACAAAAATATTTTTAGCTAAGCGTATACATCAGTCAAGCCCAGGTCACCAGACACCTGCAGAACATCAATCTCCCACAGGTTGGTGAAGCAGTGCTTGTAGCTACACACTTGTTTACCATTGACAAACACGTTGTACTGCTGAGGATCACAGGAGATGATCATCTGAAAGGAATGTGACACAGGAAATGATATGATCAGATGTTTTAAACTAATTTTCACTTGAAGTAAAACTTTGTGTCAGCCAGTAAAACAGACATGGATATATTTTTCCTCTAATTAAGGCAAAAAAAGAGCAAAATTCCCTTTTAATTTGCAATACATACCTGGAAGATTTTTCCCTTTTGAAACGGCATTTCTCCAGAGCGCTTCTCTAAGCCCCACTCATCCATTGTTTGGGTATTGCATACAACCGTGTTCTGATCAAAGCGAGGATTGTAGTGAAAGGCAATCCCATCTTTGTGACACAAGTTAATCTCAAATCTGGTAACACAAATAACAGATAAAATTTCAAAAAATATTTTGCACCATTTATACCAAAATCTTCTAGGCCTAAAATGTGGCATGCTGATCTGCATGTGGTGCTCTTCCCCAAAGCAGAATATCATAAAAGTTTAGACTAAATCTGTGGGAAGTCCAGAAAATAGTTTACATCAAATCTGGCTTTCTTTCATTTAAGTCAGGCAATATAATTAATGTAATTAGTAGAAGAATGCTAATATCTGACCTGTAAGCCTCAGGATTAACCAACCCTTGGATTGAAATGTTTTTGCCAGCCCACAGTCCACCATTCATGTTGGTTTGGTATGGGATACGCTAATGATAAAGAATGCAGGACATGGTTATTATGAGTTGATTACTTTAAGGTAAAACATAATGTTAACTGATTATGTGAAGTCTTGTGGTCTTACATAGCTTTTTGTGGCATCAGATGAAGGCACCTAGACATGGAAAAAAATGTGAAAAACATGAATAAGTAAGTAATTTCCGATTGAGTTCATAAGTAAATGGATAATGTAATTGTAAAGCAACACCGTAGTTTCAGAAAAAAACAGGAAGCCATTGGTTGTGGCCAGAGTTGAAGTAGTGACCTCAGAGAGAGAAGCGATCATGAGACAAATGGAAATTCATGTCTCCTACATGTTCATATCAGTAATGATTAAATGAAAAACAATCCAATATTAAAATATGAGCTAAACATTTACATCAATCAATCTCAGGTCACCATACACCTCCAGAGCATCAATCCCCCACAGGTTGGTGAAGCGGTACTTGTAGGTAGTCTCAAGATTACCATTGACAAACACGTTGTACTGGTCAGTATTGCAGGAGATGATCATCTGAAAGGAATGTGACACAGGTAAATGATATGATCTGATGGTTTAAAATGAATTTTCACTTTAAGTAAAACTATTTGTATAAGCCAGCCAAACATGAATATATTTCTAAAATCCTCTAAATAAGGTAAAAAATAAATAATATTGTCCTGTAATTTGCAGTACATACCTGGAAGCTTTGTCCCTTTTCAAACGGCATTTCTCCAGAGTTCTCCTCTAAGCCCCACTCATCCATTGTTTTGGTATTGCATACAACCGTGTTCTGATCAAAGCGAGGATTGTAGTGAAAGGCAATCCCATCTTTGTGACACAAGTTAATCTCGAATCTGGTAACAAAAAAAAAACAGATACAATTTCAAGAAATAATGTATTTTGCACATCATTTATACCAAAATCTTCTAGGCCTAAAATGTGGCATGCTGATCTGCAGGTGGTGCTCTTCCCCAAAGCAGAATATGAATCATTGTTTTACATCAAATCTGGCTTTCTTTTAGTCAAGCTTTCCAGGTACTTGGTAACACAGTTTCAGCTCAAAGATGAAAGATATGTAGACTATATTGCAGAGTAGCAGAATAAGTCTAACATCTCACCTGGAAGCCTGAGGATTAACCAGCCCTTGAATGATAATGTTTTTTCCAGCCCACAATCCACCATACATGGTGGTTCTGTATGGTACACACTAATGATGAAGAATACAAGACATGGTTATTGCAGGCAATCATGAGAGTAAATGAAATTCATGTCTCCTATACTTTCATTCAGGGGTGCCCAGTTTATTGAAAGCTGAGTTTATTTAAAGCCAAGATCAACTGATTAAACAGGTGGACTCAGGTGTGGCTCCTGCTTCACCTGATTGATATGAAAATCAATAAGCCGGATAAGCTTGGACATCCCTGCTTTCATATCACTTTCGCCATATGTTGTAGAAGCCTCAGATATGCAAATAACAATATATTTACTAAATTACAAGTTATTATTGTGCAAGACTTTATTTTGACATGTTAAGGACAATTTTTGCATCTCTAAAAACCTTTTGAGCATTTGTAAAATCTTTGGAGTGCATTTGGGTGGATAGAAAATTATATTCAAGTTAACATCAGTTGTATGGAATCTCTGATGTGCTTTGTACATAAACACAGGATAGCAATTGTAGTTTTTACATTTTGGGTGTTTTGATAGTGTTCCACTTCCCACTGTATTAATGACACAAACAAAAAGTACATGAGCTAGATTTTAACCAACTCTTAAACAAATCAAAACTGAACCCCAACACTGACATTATGCCCTAAAACAGCCTAGTTTCTGACATCCCTCTTAAGTATATGTGTAAATGGGCAAAAGTCATGATCAAACATGTAGGCTACAACAGAAGAGAAATATTGAGTTAATTAGTTCCACATGTCCTCTACTTTACACTTGATGAATAGATAGCAATACGTATGTATTTATATTTAAGTTAAGGGTATAGTCCTTCTCACCACAGGATCCTGGAAACTGATGGTCTTAACCTCCACCATCCCATCCACTACGATAGTGTCCACCTTGTTGAATTGGATACGGTGAATGTAATCCATGACATGGATGCCATTGACACTTATCTATGAAAACATAATGTTAAGATCAGCATATATCCTAAAACACTTATGGTATTTTATTCAGGGGCAGAAGATGAAACACAGAGAATACCCTCAAACATGTTTGTTCTGTATGTTCTACAGTGACATATATTGCAGTCAAGGATGCTGCACTGAGATGTAAACTAACCCTTAAGCATTTCATTTCTATTCATGTGGGAAAATTCAAAAGAAGTAACCTTGTATGACTGGCTTGTAACCAGGATTTGCAGTTTGAAAGGGTTTCCCTTGGGGAAGAGAGCAAGGTTTAAGATCTCCTCTGGACCCCAGGAGTTATCCTGCTTGGTGTTGGCTACTGTGTACTCTGAACAAGTCCCATAACGTGGGTTAAAGTGCAGGGCATAACTAGCATCTGGGGTTGAACCACACTGGAGATTCACACAGAACCTGTACATATATAGAAAGAAATGTTGTTATTTATTTATGCATAAAAATAATAATGAAATTGTGGGACCTTTAAAAATGGGTGGAAGAGGTGGCAGGAGATCGTTGAGTGAAGTCATGCATCTGTCAACCCATATGAACATGAAAATCTATCTTACCAGTCGGCTTCTGGTAAAACTCGTCCACTTACAGTGATACTCTTGCCTTCCTGCAGTCCTCCTTTAATTGAGCCGGTAAAATGGGTTTTCTGTTGAAAGACAAAAGGATGATGAAGGGTTTCACATAAGCAGATGTTACTGAAAGATATAAAAAAATTAAAAAGAAGATAACTTATTTGAAAAACTTGAATAAAGATTTTTAAAAATGTATGCAGCATATCCACCATAATACAAAAAGTTAAAAAGAAAGCTATGATGAATAAACTAAATGGTGAATTGAGCTAATTTCAAAAGTCAAAAATGTACATCAAGCGTATCTGTATTTTTTCTAGGCGTTTTACAATGAAAGGGTTTTAAGTGAAAATATTGTCATTTTAAATCAGTGTGTGTATAACTGATGTATACATAATTAAAAATAAAAACTTTTCATTTTTATTTCTTTTCATTTTTCTGGTGATAACACAGAGGCCAATCAGGTAATGCAGAAATACATCTAGGCCTCTACTTATTAACTAAGGATAGTGTGTGATTTTAAATGGAGCAAAAGTGGATTAGTGGAGCTGCTAAGAGTAAAAAAGATTAATAATTTTAAGAGTTAAAAAATGGTTAATAATTGTATAATAACTTTATAATCTTAACCTTTGGCGGGTATTAGGGACCCATTGTGTATAAGAAGCTACAAGCCTCTAAGTCATTAATCTATCAATAAAAATGTGTCTAGTTGCACATCGTTTTTTAATGTAACGGTTTCTTGTTGTAACTATTCCATTTTACGGTGAACAGTTATAAGATCGTGGTGCATGCAGCTCAAAGATTATGAAGATCTGGAGGAAAAATTACCTTCAGTAAATAAAATCTTGTCTCCTTTACTCATTTTGCAAAATAATACAGAAATGAAAATGATATAAAAATTCTAAACTTTAAATATTACAATTACATATAAATATAGAAACTTTCACAAAGATTAATGTGACTGTCGTATGTTATAGTAAGCAAAACTATATAAAATACTTACAGGATTGTAAAACGTCTCTTGCTGTTTGTTTGCCATTTTGCAGGAGTTTGTAGGACTTTCCAGGAGTTATATCTGAAAATCAGTCCACCAGATCATCCTATTTTAAAGCATATAAAGAGGAACTTTGTTCATGTGATAAAGTTTGGATTTAGTCATTGTTCTGGTGATTTGCTGAAACCAGCCAATTAATAATAACCACTGACCAGCTTCTTTTTTTTTTTTATTAGAGAATGTGAATAGTGCTAACTGTGTATTGATTGTCCATTTAAAATCATGTATGCCTCAGCTGTGTTTAATATCCACCAGGAGTAGTCATAAGGAACATGATTGCCCTTTAAATGTGTTCAGAAATGAATTGCCACACTGCCACACACAGAATGATGTGATAAGGAATATGGAGAAAATGCTAGAAACAAAATAGATCAGGATCCTGCACCTCATTCTGAAACGTATTGTTGAATGGGATGTGCTTGTAATCCATATGGATGCCACTGATACTTTAAATGTCAGAACAAAATATAACCTAAAATGATGCATTACTGTGTAAATGCATGTACCATGTAAATATACTGAGACAATACACTAAAAGATGGAATTAAGACAAAACCAAAGAACTAATGTTCAAATCTAGTCAAATAGTTGTGCTACTTGAGCCTGTTGTTTTAGGGTACAGTAAGCTCAAAACTGCGTAATGTATATTGTACAGTTACACCAACTGCAGCAGGTCAGTACAGAATATTGCAAAATCACCAGTTACAAAATGCAGATGTGTAGAAATAAGACAATTAGGCAGTGTAGCAGGTTCATGAAAGAGGAAACTGTGAAAGTGCGCTTGTCTTGCTTTTCAGTGTTTCTATTTTAAATATGCACAAGAATTATGTACACAGCTCTCCTTCTCCCATTCTCCTCTTCACTTCTTTTATCCCTGCTACAGCTCACTGCAACAGAGAACAGTCATTTATACAATTCAGCACATGTTTGTGATTCTTAACCCTCACTTCTCCCTTCATTCCACAAACCGGTGCTCGACCATTGCCTCGCTTCCATGAGCTGGCCAAGAAGGTTTTTAAATGATATTTGTATTTACATTGTTATATTCATGTTATATTGTAACATGTATTTTTGTAAGTCCCAGTGCTCTGTGCAAGCATGTTATGGTTGCAGTCTAATATTGCACTACCTTGTAACACTGTCATCATACTAATGCTTTTGGTCCCAGCTCTATATGATAGAATTCAGCAGTACTGTATTGCATGATGTTCTGGGACCACAGTTGTAACCTGTTTAACCTACCACTTCCTATAACCCTGAAACACAGGAAAACACTGGAAAAACAAAGAGGTTGAAATACTATCACAAAACTGAAAAAACACAAAGGGAAACGTGATATGGTCCGTAAATTTGGGGGACTGTTCTTTCAGTCCCACTTTTATTTTGTTTGTACCTGCCCATAGTATTATATAATTTATAGATTATTTATATCTAATCTAATTTAATTTGTTATATTTCCCAAACAACAAACTAACTAATTTAAAACAGGCAATTAGATTCAGCTACTTGCCCATTGCAGAGTCATCTGGCTGCCAGTGAACAGGAGGTGAGCTATTCACCAGAGCATGAAAAACCCTAACTCTTTGAGCTAAAGTGATTGTTGAAAGTGAACTGTTTTAGAAATGCCCATTTAATGTCAGCCTAACAAATAAGCTTGTATAGAGGATGTTTAATGGACAATTTGTTGATTATGTGCACAGCATTGCCATAGTCCATCTGCACCTTGTCAGGCCACTTACAGATCTGAGCAATCACCTCATGGTGCAGACACTAAGCATACAGTGTGTCTGCTGTACTACTGAACGTGAAGTAATTCTGCTCAAGCCACAACTCTAACTTCATTCATTCATTATCTACCGCTTATCCGAACTATTCTCGGGTCACGGGGAGCCTGTGCCTATTTCAGGCGTCATTGGGCATCAAGGCAGGATACACCATGGACGGAGTGCCAACCCATCGCAGGGCACACATACACACTCTCATTCACTCACACAATCACACACTACGGACAATTTAGAGATGCCAATCAACCTACCACGCATGTTTTTTTGGACTGGGGGAGGAAACCGGAGCACCCGGAGGAAACCCTGAAGCACGGGGAGACCATGCAAACTCCACACACACGGCGGAGGCGGGAATCAAACCCCCAACCCTGAGGCAAACGTGCTAACCACTAAGCCACTTTGTACACAGCTATCTACAATCATTTCTGGAAAATACACTTTAAATGAAATAAAGTAGATCCACTTCAGACTTATAGTTCCTAGATGGCACTGCTTTATTGCTTGGGTTAAAGGTAATTACCAAGGTATCATTTGATACATTTCATTTATACAACAATGTAATTAAAAAAGATAATTAAAAGTATCACAGTAAAAATGGATTCTTTGAATGACTACATTTCATTCATTCTGTTCATATAATTGTAATAAAAAGATTATATTTGAACATTGTAAGATTTATTTGCTTTGTATTTAACAATCACAGGCTTTACTGACTAGCTAATTTATTTTAAAAAATGTAACAGTACACTGAGAGGGGGTAAAAAAAACCCCAAAACAACTAAACATTTACAGCAGTCAAGCTCAGATCACCAGTCACCTCCAAAACATCAATCTCCCCAAGCCTGGTGAAGCGGTGGTTGTAGGTACACACTTGGTTCCCATTGACAAACACGTTGTAATGATGTGGATTGCAGGAGATGATAATCTGAAATAGGCATTATTAAATGTGACTCACTGATGTGATGAAATATGGCTATGATGCCCTTTTTATCCATTAATTTTCAGTTAAAGCACTTACAATTAAAATAAACTGCTTTGTTGATCAGCTACCTAAACAAACAAATACACATATCTTATAAATAATGTCCAAAACATTGCGTACCTGGAAGTTTTGTCCCTTGTGAAATGGCATTCCTCCGAAGCGCTCCTCTGAGCCCCACGCCTCCATTGTTTTGGTATTGCGCACAACCACATTCTCATCAAAGCGAGGATTGAAATGAAAGGCAATCCCATTTCTGTATAGCAGGTTAATGGAAAATCTGGTGGTACAAATACCAAATAAAATTTAACAAAAGATTTGCAGCTTATGAAAAAAAAAAAGTGGCACTCTTCCCCCAAAATAGAAAGACTTAAAATGTCTAGCATAAAACAAAAATCCATGGAATAGTTAGCTGGAATTTGTTCATCTCTGGCCACAGGAAGTGGGAAGTGGCTCACAGTCAGTGTTAGGAAATATGTAGTAAATACACCGATCAGGCATAACATTATGACCACCTGCCTAATATTTGACTATTGTCTTGGTCCCCCTTTTGCTGCCAAAACAGCCCTGATCTGTCGAGGCATGGACTCCACTAGATTCCCGAAGGTGTGCTGTGGTATCTGGCACTAAGATGTTAGCAGCAGATCCTTTAAGTCCTCTAATTTGCGCACATACACCCGGCCATCCATGTGACGTAACAGAAAACGTAATTCATCAGACCAGGCCACCTTCTTTCATTGCTCCGTGGTCTAGTTCTGATGCTTACATGCCCATTGTTGGCTCTTTCAGCCGTGCACAGGGGTCAGCATGGGCACTCTGACTGGTCTGCAGCTGTGCAGCTCCATATGCAACAAACTGTGATGCACTGTGTATTCTGACACCTTTCTATCAGAACCAGCATTAACTTCTTCAGCAATCTGAGCAACAGTAGCTCGTCTGTTGGATCAGAAAACACGGGCCAGCTTTTGCCCCCCACGTGCATCAATGAGCCTTGGCCGTCCATGACCCTGTCACTGGTTCACCACTGTTCCTTCCTTGGACCACTTTTGATAGATACTGACCACTGCAGACCGGGAACACCCCACAAGAGCTGCAGTTTTGGAGATGCTCTGACCCAGTCGTCTAGCCATCACAATTTGACCTTTTGTAAAACTAGCTTAAATCCTTAACGCTTGCCCATTTTTCCTGCTTCTAACACATAAACTTTGAGGGCAAAATATTCACTTGCTGCCTAATATATCCCACCCACTAACAGGCACCATGATGAGGAGATAATCAGTGTTATTTACTTCACCGGTCAGTGCTCATAATGTTATGGCTGATCGGTGTATTTTAAAAAATAAACAAAAACACTTTAGAAACTTAACAGTAGTTAAAAACTTAAAACATTTTCTCTTACAGATAAAATTATACATCTATATGCTCTAATTATGCAAAGGAGCAGAGTAATATCTGACCTGGAAGCTTGAGGATTAACTGCACCTTGGATGGAAATGTTTTTGCCAGGTTGCATTCCACCATTGATGATGGCTTTGTATGGCACACTCTAACGACGGCACATGCAAGAAGTGATAATTATTATGATCTCATTCCATTAAAGTAAAACAGAATGTGAACTAATTACGTGAGATGGCCTCGAGTTCTTACATAGCTTGCTGGAGCAGGAAATGCAGGGGCCTTTAGAGGAAAAAAGATTAAAAAATGGACCAGTTCATTGTGAATGCATGTGAAAATGAAACCATAATTCTGAAGAAATAGAGTAGAGATACTGTTTGTCTAAAACACAGGAAGCTGTGTGGTACAGGAGTGACAAACTCAAAAGCATGTGATCCAAGTCTTTAAAGTATTTTATGTGAAAAATCAAATCATGTCTATTATATTTTGATCTTAGTAATTTGTAAGATTAACTGATTTGTTTTATAGCATGTTATCTGGAGGCTACAAATGCATATATAAACTCCACAAACCACTGGAAACTGTCACAATAAGATTTTAACCTTTGGTCACATGAGAACAAGCTTGTGACTGTACTTCCAGAGAAAGGAAGAAGACCATGTCCTGACTTGCCAATAAATGTGGGAAGTAAGTGAGCTAAAGGTTTCTCTTGTATTATCCCACAGCAAGAGTAGTGGAAAAAAAATAATCGTGTATCAAAAATGTGTATTTAAAAAAAGTGTTATATGCCCTACTGTATATTACATGTGAAATCATTCAATTTCCAACAAAGTAATACTTTTTGGTTTTTAGGCAGGATATGTGAAAAATCAAATCATGTCTATTATATTTTGATCTCAGTCATTTGTAAGATTAACTGATTTCTTTTATAGCATTCTATCTGTAGGCTACAAATGCGCATATAAACTCCACAAACCACTGGAAACTGTCACAATAAATTTTTAACCTTTGGTCACATGAGAACAAGCTTGTGATTGTACTTTGAGTCAATGGTCAATGGTCTGATTTGCCAGTAAATGTGGGAGTAGTGGAAAAAAAAAAAAATCATGTGTCAAAAATAAAAATTGCTAAATTAAAAAAAATGCTAAAAAGAAAAAACCCACCCTACTGTATATTACATGTGATATTATTAAATTGCCAACAAAGTAATACTTTTCAGTTTTTAGGCAGGATATGAGGTTGTATAAGCTTAATTTATATGATAAAACATGAAGTTACTTACACCATATCCAGGAGGATAAGCCAACTGTGACTACAAATATAACAGAAGATATAACATTTAAAATGCTCATTTTGTGACAAACAAACATAAAAATAAAAAAAAAAGAATATATATTCATTATATCTTAATTAAAGTAGCAAATTATTCAGCCTTTACTAAACATCTTATTCTGACATTTCTAAAAACAATTTTTGAATATTTCTGAAAATTGTCAATACAGTCTTAAAATACTAGCAGTTACCTGGAATCCAACTTGGGCAGGTACAAAACCCTATCAAATGGAATGAAAAATATTTTTATAAAACAACACTAAGCAAAACATGGTACTGTCATGGTACTGTACGGACAACCTTACAGGATGGCAGTTATCCATCCATTCTCTACACCACTTATCCTCACTCATTAACTAAGGATAGTGTGTGATGCCTAACAAATTTTAAATGGAGCAAAAGTGGATTAGTGGAGCTGCTAAGAGTAAAAAAGATTAATAATTTTAAGAGTTAAAAAATGGTTAATAATTGTATAATAACTTTATAATCTTAACCTTTGGCAGGTATTAGGGACCCATTGTGTATAAGAAGCTACAAGCCTCTAAGTCATTAATCTATCAATAAAAATGTGTCTAGTTGCACATCGTTTTTTAATGTAACGGTTTCTTGTTGTAACTATTCCATTTTACGGTGAACAGTTATAAGATCGTGGTGCATGCAGCTCAAAGATTATGAAGATCTGGAGGAAAAATGACCTTCAGTAAATAAAATCTTGTCTCCTTTACTCATTTTGCAAAATAATACAGAAATGAAAATGATATAAAAATTCTAAACTTTAAATATCACAATTACATATAAATATAGAAACTTTCACAAAGATTAATGTGACTGTCGTATGTTATAGTAAGCAAAACTATATAAAATACTTACAGGATTGTAAAACGTCTCTTGCTGTTTGTTTGCCATTTTGCAGGAGTTTGTAGGACTTTCCAGGAGTTATATCTGAAAATCAGTCCACCAGATCATCCTATTTTAAAACATATAAAGAGGAACTTTGTTCATGTGATAACGTTTGGATTTAGTCATTGATCTGGTGATTTGCTGAAACCAGCCAATTAATAATAACCACTGACCAGCTTCTTTTTTTTTTTATTAGAGAATGTGAATAGTGCTAACTGTGTATTGATTGTCCATTTAAAATCATGTATGCCTCAGCTGTGTTTAATATCCACCAGGAGTAGGGCATAAGGAACATGATTGCCCTTTAAATGTGTTCAGAAATGAAATTTCCACACTGCAACACACAGAATGATGTGATAAGGAATATGGAGAAAATGCTAGAAACAAAATAGATCAGGATCCTGCACCTCATTCTGAAACGTATTGTTGAATGGGATGTGCTTGTAATCCATATGGATGCCACTGATACTTTAAATGTCAGAACAAAATATAACCTAAAATGATGCATTACTGTGTAAATGCATGTACCATGTAAATATACTGAGACAATACACTAAAAGATGGAATTAAGACAAAACCAAAGAACTAATGTTCAAATCTAGTCAAATAGTTGTGCTACTTGAGCCTGTTGTTTTAGGGTACAGTAAGCTCAAAACTGCGTAATGTATATTGTACAGTTACACCAACTGCAGCAGGTCAGTACAGAATATTGCAAAATCACCAGTTACAAAATGCAGATGTGTAGAAATAAGACAATTAGGCAGTGTAGCAGGTTCATGAAAGAGGAAACTGTGAAAGTGCGCTTGTCTTGCTTTTCAGTGTTTCTATTTTAAATATGCACAAGAATTATGTACACAGCTCTCCTTCTCCCATTCTCCTCTTCACTTCTTTTATCCCTGCTACAGCTCACTGCAACAGAGAACAGTCATTTATACAATTCAGCACATGTTTGTGATTCTTAACCCTCACTTCTCCCTTCATTCCACAAACCGGTGCTCGACCATTGCCTCGCTTCCATGAGCTGGCCAAGAAGGTTTTTTTAAATGATATTTGTATTTACATTGTTATATTCATGTTATATTGTAACATGTATTTTTGTAAGTCCCAGTGCTCTGTGCAAGCATGTTATAGTTGCAGTCTAATATTGCACTACCTTGTAACACTGTCATCATACTAATGCTTTTGGTCCCAGCTCTATATGATAGAATTCAGCAGTACTGTATTACATGATGTTCTGGGACCACAGTTGTAACCTGTTTAACCTACCACTTCCTATAACCCTGAAACACAGGAAAACACTGGAAAAACAAAGAGGTTGAAATACTATCACAAAACTGAAAAAACACAAAGGGAAACGCGATATGGTCCGTAAATTTGGGGGACTGTTCTTTCAGTCCCACTTTTATTTTGTTTGTACCTGCCCATAGTATTATATAATTTATAGATTATTTATATCTAATCTAATTTAATTTGTTATATTTCCCAAACAACAAACTAACTAATTTAAAACAGGCAATTAGATTCAGCTACTTGCCCATTGCAGAGTCATCTGGCTGCCAGTGAACAGGAGGTGAGCTATTCACCAGAGCATGAAAAACCCTAACTCTTATCCTACCCACTCTGAAACATAGGCATCTGTGATGTTCATCCTTTGACAATAGGACATTACTCTCTTTGGAACACCTTTTGTTAGGACTGCTTCCTGGTCAATCAGAGATACAGTTGGCAAATTTATCACAGACCATGGATGTGGGCTTATCTTTGGGCTCATGCATGTGGAAGAAGGTAGTTCGAGCTTTCTTCTAAGTGTGTTCAGCTGTCCCGAGATGTAGCATTAGTAGCAGTTTGAATAGATGCAATGGCTGGCTTTATGTGTCTTGTATTAAGCAAGTGCAAACCCTCCTCATCAATGGTCGTTAGCTTTCATGTGACACGAGAGAGCTAGCTTTTTGGTGGGAATTAGCAATTGACCAAATTGGAAAATGTGGTAAAAGAAATCTACCACATATCGGCATGTTTGTACACAGCTATCTACAATCATTTCTAGAAAATACACTTTAAATGAAATAAAGTAGATCCACTTCAGACTTATAGTTCCTAGATGGCACTGCTTTATTGCTTGGGTTAAAGGTAATTACCAAGGTATCATTTGATACATTTCATTTATACAGCAATGTAATTAAAAAAGATAATTAAAAGTATCACAGTAAAAATGGATTCTTTGAATGACTACATTTCATTCATTCTGTTCATATAATTGTAATAAAAAGATTATATTTGAACATTGTAAGATTTATTTGCTTTGTATTTAACAATCACAGGCTTTACTGACTAGCTAATTTATTTTAAAAAATGTAACAGTACACTGAGAGGGGGTAAAAAAAACCCCAAAACAACTAAACATTTACAGCAGTCAAGCTCAGATCACCAGTCACCTCCAAAACATCAATCTCCCCAAGCCTGGTGAAGCGGTGGTTGTAGGTACACACTTGGTTCCCATTGACAAACACGTTGTAATGATGTGGATTGCAGGAGATGATAATCTGAAATAGGCATTATTAAATGTGACTCACTGATGTGATGAAATATGGCTATGATGCCCTTTTTATCCATTAATTTTCAGTTAAAGCACTTACAATTAAAATAAACTGCTTTGTTGATCAGCTACCTAAACAAACAAATACACATATCTTATAAATAATGTCCAAAACATTGCGTACCTGGAAGTTTTGTCCCTTGTGAAATGGCATTCCTCCGAAGCGCTCCTCTGAGCCCCACGCCTCCATTGTTTTGGTATTGCGCACAACCACATTCTCATCAAAGCGAGGATTGAAATGAAAGGCAATCCCATTTCTGTATAGCAGGTTAATGGAAAATCTGGTGGTACAAATACCAAATAAAATTTAACAAAAGATTTGCAGCTTATGAAAAAAAAAAAAGTGGCACTCTTCCCCCAAAATAGAAAGACTTAAAATGTCTAGCATAAAACAAAAATCCATGGAATAGTTAGCTGGAATTTGTTCATCTCTGGCCACAGGAAGTGGGAAGTGGCTCACAGTCAGTGTTAGGAAATATGTAGTAAATACACCGATCAGGCATAACATTATGACCACCTGCCTAATATTTGACTATTGTCTTGGTCCCCCTTTTGCTGCCAAAACAGCCCTGATCTGTCGAGGCATGGACTCCACTAGATTCCCGAAGGTGTGCTGTGGTATCTGGCACTAAGATGTTAGCAGCAGATCCTTTAAGTCCTCTAATTTGCGCACATACACCCGGCCATCCATGTGACGTAACAGAAAACATAATTCATCAGACCAGGCCACCTTCTTTCATTGCTCCGTGGTCTAGGTCTGATGCTTACATGCCCATTGTTGGCTCTTTCAGCCGTGCACAGGGGTCAGCATGGGCACTCTGACTGGTCTGCAGCTGTGCAGCTCCATATGCAACAAACTGTGATGCACTGTGTATTCTGACACCTTTCTATCAGAACCAGCATTAACTTCTTCAGCAATCTGAGCAACAGTAGCTCGTCTGTTGGATCAGAAAACACGGGCCAGCTTTTGCCCCCCACGTGCATCAATGAGCCTTGGCCGTCCATGACCCTGTCACTGGTTCACCACTGTTCCTTCCTTGGACCACTTTTGATAGATACTGACCACTGCAGACCGGGAACACCCCACAAGAGCTGCAGTTTTGGAGATGCTCTGACCCAGTCATCTAGCCATCACAATTTGACCTTTTGTAAAACTAGCTTAAATCCTTAACGCTTGCCCATTTTTCCTGCTTCTAACACATCAACTTTGAGGGCAAAATATTCACTTGCTGCCTAATATATCCCACCCACTAACAGGCACCATGATGAGGAGATAATCAGTGTTATTTACTTCACCGGTCAGTGCTCATAATGTTATGGCTGATTGGTGTATGTAAAAATAAACAAAAACACTTTAGAAACTTAACAGTAGTTAAAAACTTAAAACATTTTCTCTTACAGATAAAATTATACATGTATATGCTCTAATTATGCAAAGGAGCAGAGTAATATCTGACCTGGAAGCTTGAGGATTAACTGCACCTTGGATGGAAATGTTTTTGCCAGGTTGCATTCCACCATTGATGATGGCTTTGTATGGCACACTCTAACGACGGCACATGCAAGAAGTGATAATTATTATGATCTCATTCCATTAAAGTAAAACAGAATGTGAACTAATTACGTGAGATGGCCTCGAGTTCTTACATAGCTTGCTGGAGCAGGAAATGCAGGGGCCTTTAGAGGAAAAAAGATTAAAAAATGGACCAGTTCATTGTGAATGCATGTGAAAATGAAACCATAATTCTGAAGAAATAGAGTAGAGATACTGTTTGTCTAAAACACAGGAAGCTGTGTGGTACAGGAGTGACAAACTCAAAAGCATGCAAGAGTAAGATCCCCACAGCAAGAGTAGTGGAAAAAAAATAATCGTATATCAAAAATGTGTATTTAAAAAAAAAGTGTTATATGCCCTACTGTATATTACATGTGAAATCATTCAATTTCCAACAAAGTAATACTTTTTGGTTTTTAGGCAGGATATGTGAAAAATCAAATCATGTCTATTATATTTTGATCTCAGTCATTTGTAAGATTAACTGATTTCTTTTATAGCATTCTATCTGTAGGCTACAAATGCGCATATAAACTCCACAAACCACTGGAAACTGTCACAATAAATTTTTAACCTTTGGTCACATGAGAACAAGCTTGTGATTGTACTTTGAGTCAATGGTCAATGGTCTGATTTGCCAGTAAATGTGGGAGTAGTGGAAAAAAAAATAATCATATGTCAAAAATAAAAATTGCTAAATTAAAAAAAATGCTAAAAAAAAACAAAAAACCCACCCTACTGTATATTACATGTGATATTATTAAATTGCCAACAAAGTAATACTTTTCAGTTTTTAGGCAGGATATGAGGTTGTATAAGCTTAATTTATATGATAAAACATGAAGTTACTTACACCATATCCAGGAGGATAAGCCAACTGTGACTACAAATATAACAGAAGATATAACATTTAAAATGCTCATTTTGTGACAAACAAACATAAAAATAAGAAAAAAGAATATATATTCATTATATCTTAATTAAAGTAGCAAATTATTCAGCCTTTACTAAACATCTTATTCTGACATTTCTAAAAACAATTTTTGAATATTTCTGAAAATTGTCAATACAGTCTTAAAATACTAGCAGTTACCTGGAATCCAACTTGGGCAGGTACAAAACCCTATCAAATGGAATGAAAAATATTTTTATAAAACAACACTAGGCAAAACATGGTACTGTCATGGTACTGTACGGACAACCTTACAGGATGGCAGTTATCCATCCATTCTCTACACCACTTATCCTCACTCAGGGTGACAAGGCAGGATATACCCTGGACAGGATGCCAGTCTATTGCAGGGCACAATCACTCACCCATTTACACACTACAGACAATTTATAGATGCCAATCAGCCTATAATAACTTCGCCATTGCCTGGTCCCAAGCCCAGGATATGAAGGAAGGAGGGTTGCAAATTGGGCTAGCAACCCACTGTGTGAAATTCTCTTGCTACAGAAATGTCGACTACACCTTCAGGAATCCTTCAAATCCAGGGCAACACTCACCCAGGACAGAAATGGCTGGAGAAGATTTGTCAACGCCTTATGCTCCACCAGGAGCAAAGAGGAAGTAAGTATTGAGCCTATAATGCATGTCTTTTTACTGGGGGAGAAAACTGTAGTACCAAGAGGAAACCCCTTAAGCATGAGGAGAAAATGCAAACTCCACCACACACACACACACACACACACACACACACACACACACACACACACACAAACACACAAACACACGCAAATTGAAACCCCAACCCTGCATATGTCGAACAATGTGCTATCCACCAAGCCACCATGCCCCCCAGGTGGCAATTAAACCAATATTAATCTCCCAGCTTCATTTCTTGCATGTGTGGCTGTATCTAGCCAGATTTTTTTTTTTAAATCCCCTCCCTAAATTTCCCAGTCATTTCTATAAATCTATTAGGATTTTTAGATGTAAAAATATGTTGTGCTAAGTTATTCTCACCACAGGATCCTGGAAACTGATGGTATTAACCTCCACCATCCCATCCACTACAATAGTGTCCACCATGTTGAATGGGATTCGGTGCATGTAATCCTTGACATGGATGCCATTGACACTTATCTATGAAAACATACAGTCAGATCAGTGTGTAGCCTTTGATACAGTACTGCGCTTATAACACTTATAACCATTTCCTTTTTGTTAATGTGGGAAAAGAAGAAGTGAAAGGACGTAACCTTGTATGATTGGCTTGTAACCAGAATCTGCAGATTGAAAGGGTTTCCCATAGGGAAGAGGGCCTGGTATACACGATCCTCTGAAGCCCAGGCATTATTGTGCTTGGTGTTAATTACAGTGTATCCTGAACTGGCATCATAACGTGGGTTAAAGTGCAGGGCAATATTGGCATTGGGTCTGGAACCACACTGGAGATTCACATGAAACCTGAAAAAAATGAACAAATTGGAATCAACTGTACAAGAAACTGCAGATTCTAACATAGAAGGACATACAGAAGTATATACTAGATATACTAGGATAGAATTATGTAGAAACCTGACCAATCACACATATGAGTTTATGTTGAACTTCCCATTACAGATTTAGGTGGGCTTTTTATGGTTTGTTTTTTTTTCCTGAAAAAGTGTTTTCTTTACTGATGTAAATGTGTGTCTGTCAAATACATGACATTTTTAAATACAACTTTTGCACAGTACTGTGTGTATAAATAAATAACAAACAAACATATGAATAAATGAATTAATAAATAAATAAATACAACTCCTGGAGCTAGGATCTCTACATAGGGGAGGATGAGGTGGCAGGCAAAAGCTGAGAAAAAAAAAAAGTCATGTATCTAGCTACCGCACAAAAAAACTTTATCGTACCTGTTGGCTCCTGGTAAAACCCGTCCACATACAATGATACTCTTGCCATCCTTCAAGCCTCCTTGAATTGAGCCAGTAAAAGGGATTGTCTGTTGGATGATAAAATGTGCACTTCAATGTAAAACAAAAAGATTCTGGTATATTTTTCTTGGGGTTCTGTCATTCACAGGCTGAACCTTTCAAAGTGCATCAGTTTGATGCAAAAGTCCTTAAACAAAAAAGGTTCTTAAAATAATGAAAATATCTTTTAAAAGATTTTACAGTCACATCCGTATTGTAGTAAATGTGTGCTTAAGAATCAGTTCCTCATTATTCACTGTGGCGTTTTCCTGCTTGAAGATGTTTGACTTTTTCAGGTTTTATTATCATGTTTGTATTCACACAAATAATACAGAACGAACAATAGGATTATAGAATAACAGGATTATACATGCCTTATGTATAAAATATTTAATTCACACTAATTTATTTGAAATAGTTGTTTTTCAACCATAACGTCAATAACGAAACGAAGAAAATAAAACACTTACTGGGTTGTAAAATGGCTCTTGTTGGTAGCAAAACGCCATTTTCCTGATTTATAATTCCGATGCAGTCCGATTGATGACTGTTGTGGGTTTTTGTTTGTTTTTTATTTTTATCTTATAGATGCAGCCTCCTCTGACTCGCAGACCAGATTCTGTACTTTTGGTATGTTTTCAGGAAGTAGGTGGAGACTGACCGTTAGCTCGCCACAGATCAGTTTTGTCTTGTCTTGTCTTGTGTTAGAAAAACGTGTGGATTTTCAGTTTTGTCTCATAGTACGGCGATAATATCTATATATTTAACCCGAACAAAGCGCGTTGTATTTAAACAATAATTACACAGCAATGTCTACACATTATTAGAGTTAGTGTGCTAGAGTTAACGGTGCAACACTTTCCCGAAAGCTTATCTTATTTCCCCCATAACCAGTCATGGAAAGAAGGACCATAAACCCTGCTTTACATCGGTAAGGGTTAATGGTGCTCGGTTTTCGGTGGGAAGTCTGGTTCTTATACTAGTGTTTCTTTTATCAGTTTACCAACAATGCAACACACACACACACACACACACACACACACACACACACACATCTGGATGCTTTGGAGCGTGACTCTGGGAGTTTGTTCATTCACAAGAGCATTAGTGAGGTCAGACACTGGTGTCAGGGGAAGGACATCAGTGTCAGTGGGGTTGAGGTCAGGGTTGTGTGCAGGACACTGGAGTTCTTCCGTACCAACCATGGCAACTATGTGTTAATTGAGCTTGGTTTGTGCACAACAGCATTGTGATGCTGGAACAGGTTCGATCCTCTTAGCTCCAGTGAAAGGAATCTACAGTACTATAATATACAGACAATCAAGACAAGTGTGTGCTTTAAACTTTGTGGTAATATTTAGAAGAGAAGCAGAAGAGGGGGGGCAAGATGCCTTTATTATCGCCACACATACATTACAGCACAGTGGAATTCTTTTCTTCGCATATCCCAGCTGAGGAAGTTGGGGTCAGAGCACAGGGGCAGCTATGATACAGTGCCACTGGAGCAGAGAGGGTTAAGGGCCTTTCTCAATTGCCCAACTCAATTGCCCTACAGTGGAGCTTGGTGGTGCTGGGGCTTAAACCCTGATTCTCCAATCAACAACCCAGAGCCTTAACCACTTGAGCCACCACTGCCCCAAGGGGAAGGAACACACATGGGTGTGGTGTTCAGGTGACCATAAAGTGTATAGTTCATGTACAGTCTGTGTAAAATCAAAGTATACATTTGTTGCATTTTATTTGATTAACACTTGCAACACTATTTTGTTATACTGCAAAACATAGTCATAGCATACGAACACAAGTGGAATCTGTGTCCTTTTTGTACTCTACTAATATGTTAGTGACCCTGGACAACCTGTTAATCATAAGGGAAAGATCAACATACCTCTCAGTAAAGTATCCTGCACCATGTTGTCGGATTGTTCAAAGATAAAGCAGTGAAACTGAAATTTCATTGAAGGCCTCAGATCTTTACTCCAAGACTATCTGGGCTATAAAACATGGTTGTGTTTGATTTATATATGTAGATAAGCTCTTATTTTTTTGTGTTTATGTGATTATATAGCTGTTAGACTGGTTTTGATTTGGTAGTTTAGGATAGCATAATAAAGTTTATTTGAAGTAAAATAGTCATGTCTACAGTTGTCTTAATTTCTCAGAATTAAGGCACACCTTCACTAAATTATCAGTGGACAAATAATTTGGTTAGATGTCATGATTCTGATAATATTTCCCTAAATATTACCAGAGATCTAAGGCTTTCCCTACAATGCTTTGTGTATTTGCATATCTGATTACCTATGTTTAGTTTCAAGCAGACAGCTCCAAATAGGTATGTTTTTTCCTCTCTATTGTGATTGCAAACAATATCAGGAGTTATATATAACAGGTGCATGTTTCAGTGAACTGAAGCCTGACACTAATTACATGCTATTTATTGCAGGCTAATGTAATAGCTAATCTGCCCGTTAGAGTCAGGAGCAGCTATTTCAGCTTATGTAGAGGAGCAAATTTGGTATTAAATGCAAGCCCACAGTGAACAATATCATACCTGCAAATGATTTTATATGTCTTTTCTTTTCCTCTTTAATGTGTTAACATGCCCCACTTTTATTTCTCAAGTGTAATGCTACTGATGCTACTGTGCTGTTTAGATTTCTAGTTGTAGCGCTGGCATTTTTACATTTTCATAGGATGCAGGCATTATGAAAACATGTGCAAGCGTATCCAAATCCAAATTACAGCAGCTCTTTAGAGATTGTTATGTTTTATCCATATTAATGCCCCAACAGTTACAAAGACATTCATGAGCACTTTCCCAGTAAATTCCCAGTAAATCACAGTTTCATTCCCATTCAAAAAACCATTCATAAACACTAACAAATTAGGCTTTATTGCTTTTTAAGGTTAAAGAAAACATGAAATAAACTATCCCAACACATTAAACACTGTACAAAGATACATTCTTAAATCCATTAAAATACATATTGAACCAGTTAAAAATGTACATTTCGTGTTTTACAACATACTTATGTTTATATCTATAAAACAGGAATAAAGTACCTACTCCAAATGCTGTAATGACAAACAATCATATAAAAGTTTGTACAAATAATAGGAGGCTGTGCTGTATATTAAATAAAAACAATATCTACAAATCCAAACTCACATAAAAGTTTTGCTCTTTACTGTAATACAAGCAAAAGTTTCATCTGCATTTCCCACCTCCATTCATAATCCCTCATAAGCGCACATTTCTTTGCCAGTACAATTCTCTGAACATTCCACTTTCCAAAATTACCACAAAGACATACTTTACATAAAGTAGAAATGATTTAAAAAACACACATTCCTACAAACGCTCCATTTGCCCACCTTCTCACTTCAGTTCACTTTGCCTCAGTTCATTATTTGCAGAAAACGAGAAGAATGACAAAACAGGATTCCACAGAATTTCCAGTTAAAGTGCAGACAGCTTTACCCAAACTTTACATTAAAGATTGTACTGTACAAGACTGTAATATGAGATTTACAAATAAGATAAGGCATGTTAACTGCTAGCTTTGAAAGTTTCAGTAAAGCATGAATAAGGGATCAGCAGCATCATTAGTTTTAGACCTCTTAAAGGAACAGGCAGGCGTGCATATGCGAGAGTTTTACAAAATGATCCGTTATAACCTAGATAGAAAACGATCAGCGGAGATCTCTGCGCAGTTTATAATCAGCTAGCTCTGGCCTTAGGAGAAGGAAGAGGAACACAGACAGTGGGAATATAGTAATTTAAACAAATCAAATACTGGTCCTAATTGAACAGAAACCATCTTCAATTAGAAGACTGGCATCTATAGAAACAAATTTAAACATTTAAAAAGTTACATACATGTCCGATGTCTCAATGAGAGGTGTGTGATAGAATCTTCTCTAAATGATTTTCCACTGCCATGATATCCAGTGATATTTATTGTCACCACCCTTTACCCATTGTACGACTAAAACATCTATATATGAGATAACTTTACACCAAAAATACACCAAAAGACAATTTGTTTTCTCCTCCAATAAAATGGGGAATAAGTCTTTTGAACTCTCTGATCTTGAAATCTGATATTTCAATTTAAATGGAGAAGGTTTTGAGTTTATTAAAATGAAATTATATCTATTAATGTATGTTTGACTTTCATTTGAGAAGACAAATATTTTTATTTGGGAAAGCACCACAAAACCTAATCTGAAAATGGTCAAAAAAGGGTGCTGTGTGTTTTCAACAGAAAGAAAAGAGAGAGAGAGAAAAAAAAGTTTGACCTAAAAATAACTTTAAAAAATAATAACATCAAATTCAAGATTTATAGACAAGCCCTATAGACAACTGAATTGTGAAAGTATTGGCCCGAAATTTTTTTTAACTGCACATTATTGTAGAATCACCTTATAATCTACAGCATGGTTTGGGTAATTGCTAAAGCAGGCAAGCAGCTCCAAAATGTACAGCTAGAATCATTACAACACCCTCCCATTCTGTAATCAAACCTGAAATGGTGGAAATTCTCAGCTTCCTGTCTTTTTTTAAGGGGGAACTGGACAATTAAAACAGTTTAACGTCATTATTTTTCATGGCAAAAGGCAAGCAGGGAAAAAAATTATCACACAAGCCTAATCAACGTTAGACATGAATGGGAAATACAATAAAGTGGTGTTTTTTGGGTGGGCAATATGTCAGACACCAAACAGAAGGCAACTTGTGCCCCATTCAGTGTGTGTTCCCAGTGTTCCTGGTATAGGTTGAAGATGAATAAAATGAGTAAGCCAAAAATAGCATGATACTTGAAAATGTGTTGATGATGTACAATATGTTATGATATTTAATTATAATGTATAATGTGGAAACTATGGAAAGCTTTGATTCTGGAAAGATTTTGACCCCTAAAAATTCCAAAAATAAATATTTAAAAAAGGACCAAGGCAGAAATTTTCAATATTCATTCAGCTACGTTTCAGTTTAACTAACAATGGCATTGGTCAGCGTTGTAGAATTGTTAATGATTACAATTTAAAAGTGTAATTTTACATATTTTATTGTAATCATATTGTAATCAAATTCATTACACCCTTAACCACAATACTCACTTTGGCCAATTAAAAAAAAAATTATTTATCAAATTAACCACATAAAAAAATTGTACTGTGCTTTAATTGTTCATATTGCAATATTGATATTTTGTCATATCGCCCCAGAATACAATGCTTACAAGCATTATATTTACAAGCGGAAATAAAGCTTGTTTTCTGAAGTAAATTTAAAAAACGCCACATTCCTTTAATGGACCAGCCATGTTCACGTGTGCTGAAGCTGTGCACTAAATATCATATATGTATAGGGGCAGTGAGAGCACATTCCCTGGCTACAGTGTTCCCGCAGACAGTAATGATGCCAAGAGCTGGATGCAGAGAGAAGCCACAAAGGACAGACATGATTGTTGTGGAAAGGAAAAATTGGAGAATATTGGATAAAAAGAAACAAAAACAGATGGACAAAGAAAAGAAGATGGAGGATTTGGGTTGAATTTTGAGATGTAGCACAGTGAAAGAATGGTGGTTTATCCCAGACAGTAAAAAAAGAAGCAGTGGGCAAAAACATAGGGGAAGGAAAGGTCAGAGAGAATACAAAAATGCATTTATTATCATCAATGCAAAGAGTTTCATTTATCAAAGCTATTGTTTTCTCTTCTGCTTCCTGTTACACATAATCTCAGTCTGACCAACATTACAATATTTAATTTGCTAAATTTATTTTGCTGCTGGTGTTGTATCTTTACTAACTGCACTAGAAATAAAGATTCTACTGTACCAAAACAACTGGCAGAAGAAAATTTCAAATAGATAAAGTACAGTACTCTGCACGTTATGTGGAGAACCATCAGTTAAAAAACATATTACTCAGACTGAACATACAGCTGTTTCTCCAAATAAAACATTCACATTTAAAACTAAAGCTCCTTAAAAAATAAACCATCTGCTGCAATGAATTCACTGAATTCTGAATTGAAGCCACGTGTTAAAGGCAAATCAGATTTACCTTAAAAATGTCTTATGAATTTAAGACTCTTGGTTAAGGCTCAGGAAATAAAGAAGACTTTACACACATTCAGACACACATTTATCACTTAAAGATTACTGAGAAGAGTTCACTTCAGCTTGCGCTCTTTAGTGAGGCAGTGCAGGGTGACAGCATGCAAGCTCACAGCTCTACGATACATACTCAGTAGACTTCCAGAAATGTCCAGGGTGGGAGAGTCTCCGGTTGAGCTTAGGAAGCTTCTCTAGTAAATCAACTAGCTGAGAGAATGTTGGTCTGTCCTCATGTTTAAAGGACCAGCATGCACACAAGATCTCCTTTTGGGTGGACACAACAGATATAAGTTAAAGACTTATAAGTTAAAGTGTGGCTAAGATAGTCTCCATTAATTGAATAACAATAGTAACATTTTACTTTGCAATGTACTGAATCACTCTACATCTCTCCCACACACACTTACACACACACATATTTCAACTAGTGCTATATATATATATATATATATATATATACACACACACACACACATATACATACACACACACACACACACACACACACACACACACACACACACACAGTGGGGCAAAAAAAGTATTTAGTCAGCCACCAATTGTGCAAGTTCTCCCACTTAAAAAGATGAGAGAGGCCTGTAATTTTCATCATAGGTACACTTCAACTATGAGAGATAGAATGAGAAAAAAAAATCCAGAAAATCTCATTGTCTGATTTTTAAAGAATTTATTTGCAAATTATGGTGGAAAATAAGTATTTGGTCACCTACAAAAAAGCAAGATTTCTGGCTCTCACAGACCTGTAACTTCTTCTTTAAGAGGCTCCTCTGTCCTCCACTCGTTACCTGTATTAATGGCACCTGTTTGAACTCGTTATCAGTTTAAAAGACACCTGTCCACAACCTCAAACAGTCAGACTCCAAACTCCACTATGGCCAAGACCAAAGAGCTGTCAAAGGACACCAGAAACAAAATTGTAGACCTGCACCAGGCTGGGAAGACTGAATCTGCAATAGGTAAGCAGCTTGGTGTGAAGAAATCAACTGTGGGAGCAATTATTAGAAAATGGAAGACATACAAGACCACTGATAATCTCCCTCGATCTGGGGATCCACGCAAGATCTCACCCCGTGGGGTCAAAATGATCACAAGAACGGTGAGCAAAAATCCCAGAACCACACGGGGGGACCTAGTGAATGACCTGAGAGCTGGGACCAAAGTAACAAAGGCTACCATCAGTAACACACTACGCCGCCAGGGACTCAAATCCTGCAGTGCCAGACGTGTCCCCCTGCTTAAGCCAGTACATGTCCGGACCCGTCTGAAGTTTGCAAGAGAGCATTTGGATGATCCGGAAGAGGATTGGGAGAATGTCATATGGTCAGATGAAACCAAAATAGAACTTTTTGGTAAAAACTCAACTTGTCGTGTTTGGAGGAGAAAGAATGCTGAGTTGCATCCAAAGAACACCATACCTACTGTGAAGCATGGGGGTGGAAACATCATGCTTTGGGGCTGTTTTTCTGCAAAGGGACCGGGACGACTGATCCGTGTAAAGGAAAGAATGAATGGGGCCATGTATCGTGAGATTTTGAGTAAAAACCTCCTTCCATCAGCAAGGGCATTGAAGATGAAACGTGGCTGGGTCTTTCAGCATGACAATGATCCCAAACACACCGCCCAGGTGACGAAGGAGCGGCTTCGTAAGAAGCATTTCAAGGTCCTGGAGTGGCCTAGCCAGTCTCCAGATCTCAACCCCATAGAAAATCTTTGGAGGGAGTTGACAATCTGTGTTGCCCAGCGACAGCCCCAAAACATCACTGCTCTAGAGGAGATCTGCATGGAGGAATGGGCCAAACTACCAGCAACAGTGTGTAAAAACCTTGTGGCGACTTACAGAAAACGTTTGACCTCTGTCATTGCCAACAAAGGGTATATAACAAAGTATTGAGATGAACTTTTGTTTTTGTTTAAACAACTTTTTGTTTATTGACCAAATACTTATTTTCCACCATAATTTGCAAATAAATTCTTTAAAAATCAGACAAAATCAGATTTTCTGGATTTTTTTTTTCTCATTCCGTCCCTCATAGTTGAAGTGTACCTATGATGAAAATTACAGGCCTCTCTCATCTTTTTAAGTGGGAGAACTTGCACAATTGGTGGCTGACTAAATACTTTTTTGCCCCACTGTGTGCATATATATATATGTGTGTGTGTGTGTGTGTGTGTGTATATATATATGTATATATATATATATATATATATATTTCAACTAGCGCTTTAAAAATAAAAAATATGCCTGAACTGAAACACACCACGTCTCCTGTAATGTGGAAAAAAGTGGTTTCGTAAAACCAGATGTTGATCTTTGATTAAAACCAGGGTTCATGTCCAGAATAGTCATTGCAAAATAGGGATTTTGTGTTTTGTTAACTACTTCAATGCTGATTTTTGAAGTATGCCTTGGGCTTTAAATGTTTTTGTCATGAAACATGCTAATGGTACACAAGACCAAATCTTTTATTTTTATTTGACAAAAATACATGATGCCAACTGCAGTTGTAGTTACTATTGGTGAACTTACTGTACTGTGTTGTGGGAAATGCTCTCTGGAGGAACTCAATGGGCTGTTATGAAATGTTTTGATGTGAAACAATTTATTTTGAAAGCTGACAACGGTAAGAGTCAACTGTAACGTTGAACTGTAATTTCCTTCCTTCAATAACCACTTTATTGTACTAGAGGAGACGAGACATGAGAAACTTAACTGGAAGTATTGTGCAACATATCTAGCAATAGTAAACAATTTGGAGTTTAAGAGGTTTATTGGTTTATTAATAATCCAAACAACAACTTTTGGCCCTGTTTTGAAAAACAACTGAGATGGCAGCCCTATATTAGGTACATTCTTTTCCATAAGTATTTGGACATTGACAATATTGTGCTTATTTTAACTGGCGACCACAGTATAAAACACATAAAATGTGTCGTAATGCATACACTTTTCACCGAATTTGGTGAAAATGAAATAAACTAAAGCTGAAAGTCTGCATTACTTTAATTTTAATTCCAATATACTGTGATTGTCAAAGTAATTGATAGTTCAAACGTCTATGTCCACATATATATGGAGGTGACAATATTTTTTATATTCCTTACATACCACCTGTATACTCTGTAAGGTATACCAAGTTAAAATCATAGTTTCCCTAGAAGCAAGTTATGAACAAAATGCTGAAGAATTGTTGCAGGCTTACCGTAATTTCCTTGCCCAGGCTGATCTGGGCCAGCTGCCTCTTTATGCCTTCTCCACTTCCCAGCAACCAGATAGCAGCTTCAGCTGGCTGGGTTTTAATAGGCCAGTCTCTCACCTGCAGCTCATACCAGATAGTGCTGAGAAATAAACATGCCGACACAAAGCCATATCGTTAGATCAAGTGCTAAAATTCAGGAGGGAAATACATTCTATTCAGAAATCAGTCAGTCAAACTAAGAACACAGGGCTGCTTGTTGGCATAGGTTGGCATACATTTTATATACAGAACCTTTAATACACAACATATAGCTAACACTCAAGTCTCACTGAATTGACACGTTTTTTTTTTTTGTTTTGTTTTTATCTTAGAGTTTGTCCCGCGCAATGGCAGGGGCTCTTCTTTTTAGCGGATCATTTCTGGTCCGCTCGATTTGGCACCGGATGCCCTTCCTGTCGCAACCCTCCCATTTTATCCGGGCTTGAGACCGGCACTGAGAGTTAACTCTTCAGTAGCTGGGTGGGCGCCCTGCCCGGGAATCGAACCCGGGCCGCGGCAATGAGAGCATGGGATCCTGCCGCTGGACCACCAGGAGGCTCACTGAACTGACACATTAAAGTAATAAAAATTGTAAAATGCATGAACTCTTTTCATAGCAATTCACACTATTGCACTAATACACTAATGAGTAACAAGTGTTATCTTTCCTGAGCAATCATAACGAGCTTTGCCTTGTGTCTATTAACCTGATTTCAACTGAATGTTATGAGGAAGTGATGTGTAAAGAGTTAGGTGTGGTCTTTACCCAAAGGCATAAACGTCAGCAGCTTTAGAAAAGGGTAAGAGGTCTTCATTTCCAGGACACATCTTCTGTACAATCTCAGGAGCAAGATAATAAATCCAACCTTGTGGCAGTTTCAGTTCATTCTCTCGCCTTCAATCACACATACACGAGTTAATGATCACTACAGCCAACATTCCTATGACTTAATTACAAATAAATATATTTGGCTATTTACCGATCCTCCTGCACCACTCCTGATACTCCGAACAAACCGAAATCTGTAATCACCACTTTGTTGTTGTCATAAAAAACATTTTTGGACTTTAAATCCTTGTGCACGATATCCTTTGCATGGAGGTAGCCCATTCCCTACCAGATGAAAAAATACAATATTAAAAAAATGAAGAAAACAAACCAGAAATGTAGACAATCAAATAAAGGATGAAAAATTTATACCTTTACAATTTCCTGAGCGATTTGCCTGGTCTTATTGATGTCAAGTGAGCTTTTAGAATCTCTGACAACAGAATGCAGCGTCCGACCCTTGCAGAAACTGTAACAAACACAAATGTTGTGCCAGACTGAATGAAAAGAAACAGAACTGACCCTGAACACTGAAAACTGAAACAAGACTCACCTTGTAATGATGGCCAGCTGAGGAGGGTTCATGCAGGCTCCCATGAACAGCACCACGTTCTCGTGCCGAGTCTGTCTGTAGTTCATGACTTCCTTCTTAAAAAGCTTTAAGTGGTCTTGGTTATTCCCATCTATTTCCAGCAGGCGCACAGCCACCTCCCCATGCCAGCGTCCACGGTACACCTTTCCCCAGCGGCCTTTTCCTATAAGCTCTCCAAGCTCGACTTGCTCAAAGGGAACATTCCACTCCTGCAGGTATACACTCGTCTGGCTAACCTTGCGTGAGATGGGGCCCTTCCAGGATCTTGTGCAGCTGGGCAGGTCGTCCAGTTCGTCCTCTTCACCTTCAGATTCCCCATAAGAAGCAGCCTCGTCTCGTCTTTCATGTTCCTGTTGTTCTTCTTCACCATCCACATTGTCATTCTTGAACATGGAAGGTAAAAATATTATAGTGAATTCCAAAATTATTTGCTCTCTTCATAAAATTGAGCAACAATCATAATTCACAACACATGAGTGATATTTATGCTTAATAGTACAGAGGCATAGTTTAGTTCTAAAACTATTTTCGCTAAAAGTTCACTTATGTAGGGCAAAAGACTTTCTATAGACTTTCCTCTATATAAAACATTTCTAATCTGTTGTGTTTTTTTTTTGGCTCAGAAGCCAAATGAAAGAAGTTTCATTTCTCTGAGATACTCAGAGTATGCTGTACTCACCACAGCTGCTTCTTCTTGCCTCACTGCCTGTGTGATCGGCTCATTTGATACTTGCTCTGTGTCTCTGGAGACAGGAGAGGATATGTCAAGCATTTGTGAGCGTTTTTTCATCTTTTACAGAGAAACCACTTTATCACTCAAAATATATCAGTTCTCTTTATTATCAACCAATTTTAAGAACATTTCTATAACCAGATTCATATCTGAGAAAATACACAAAACCGTGTGTGAGTTTTGTATATACGTTTGTCTAAATGATAATTGTGTACGCTGAAGCTCTATCAGTTTTGACTGTTTTGTAATAACTTGTTTAGGGATTCTATCATGATCCTGGCTAAACAGTAGCAAAAGTTATGTCTTACCCCAAGTCATGGCCATCCAGATGTTGAGAACTTGATATATCTGTAGAAAAATTCAGCCACACAGATGTTCAGAACTCACAGCATTCACAAAATTGTTTAGTTTAGTTAATACTACCTGATAGTAGTATTGTTTTTTCTTACTAAGACACTTAGTCAGGGAAAAAAAAATAAAAAAAATTCTAAAAACTGCCCAAATAATCTGGCAGGCCTATAGCTAAAAACCATAACAAGTAAACTGTATGCTTTCACTTAAGTACTAAACACAAAGTATAATGGTTAATCATGGTCTTATAACACTTAATATATGCTAAAACACAGTAAGATATGCAGTTTTGTACATCAAATTCTTTCAAGACATTACTCCATCTCCACACTCAGCACATGCTCAGAGGTCCAGAAGGTGGCAATAGAAACCAGAAATCATGCACCACTTCTCAACCGTGAAGGCAGCACAAATCGAAAGCACTCAGCATATTGCTATACAAAAATTGGTCACTTATTATCTACATCAAGCAGACAAAGCATTTTAAAGGCATTTGTAGTTTGTAGTAGTTTGTTAGTCTTTGGGAAGCTCTGAAGCACATAGTTATAGGGACAGGTTTAAACTCACCAGGGAAGATAAACTGTTGTCTGAACTGATAATGGCAGGAAGCTAGTGAAAAGGACAGCGTGAAAAGAAAATCCCCCAAGCAAAATGTGAGGAAAGAAAGATCAGTTAAAGAAAGACCTCTGGCTTTTGGTTCACCATACTTCTGACAGGTTAAGATTAAGAGGTTACAGACTATGCAAAATGATGTGATCTAATATTATGCTTGAAAGATTAAGGGCAGCTGGTTTGGAGATAAGATTAAAGAAAGACTATATTGACAGTGTTAGACACTGACCTGGGAAGTGAAATCGGCCATCATTGGGCCCTTTAGGAGAGGGGTTTGCTGGTGGAGTGGCACTTGGTGGGTTGCTTGAGCTGAAGGCAGGTGAGGAAGGCGTGGAGGAGGTGGTAGAAGAAGGGTTACTGCTGGAGTCTGGCTGAATAACAGGCGGAGGAAGGTCCTGAGGGGAAAATAGAATAAAACTAAGGAAACTAATCAATGAAAGTGCAGCCAGATACAAAGCACTGTTACTGTTACCACCTCAAAGATGATTCCCCTTGACAGCCAGAAGTGATTTAATCATCTTATACCACAACAACAATTAAATCTGACATGTCAGGCACTTAATTTGTTTTAATTCCTAAAGCAAGTTCATTCCTGTTATGACGTTGTAGCACTTAGAAACAGTCATTTCCCCACCAGCCTCTCTTTTCTATCACATGAAGTTAAAAATTTAAGACAAGTTAAGAAGTTAATACAAAAAATAGTAGCTTGACATGTAACTGCAAATTCTTCCATGCTGAAGGCCTGTTAAACAATTTACATCTCTGTACAGCTGTTCGAAAAATGCTAAATAAATAAATGTCTCACCCCAAAAAACACATTATATCAATTATAATGTATTATAAACAGGCCAAACCCAGAGCTCAGTTTAACTCAGTTTAATCAATCCATCTAACAGAGCATACCTGGGCAACAAGAAACACCTACCAGTCACATGTTCCAATGTTTCTGATCACTTTTTTTTTAATGTGGGTTCAAACAAAGCGTTTTAAGTCGTTTAACACATAATCTGATCTAGTATCACATATTCATCTTCTGTTCTAAAAATAAAATGGCAAAAAAAATAATAAATTGGCCATGTTAGTGTGTGCGCACATATTAGTTTAGTTTATTTATTTCATTAATAGAATGTGCTTATAAAGTAGTATAAATTGCTGTATTTTCTCACTCTTGCCTTTTTGTTCAAAGTCTTTGGTAATGTGCCAAATTGTGTAGCTGAAGGTAGCCGCTCCACCTGGTTATTAATGTCAGATGGAACTGACTCTGTCCTTCTGATTTTCGAAACTAGAAAGAACAAAAACAGAAACATCCCTTAAATACTGCTCAGTTTGTGAAAAAGATATATATTTTGGTTTACTATAAATATTACATGACACCTACTTGGAATTATCTGGCACTGAGGTGCTTCTTTGGTACACTTGTTGTGGCACTTTAACCTAATGGTGAGAAAATCGTTAGACAATTCTGCACATTATAATCAGGTGTGATTGTAAAGAAAGGGCACCCATCCTGACTTACTTGCAGTGTTTGCACTTTACACCAAAGAGCATATTTTTCTTACACACCACACACATCTGGGAGAACCATGACTTGGTGGAAAATCTATAAAGGTTAAAAAAATATATATATAAATATATATATCAAACTTTTGTTCTGCCCATTTTGATTTAACCTAAAGAAATAAATCATGAAGAATGAACAACAATTATTTTTATTCTGAATTATACTGAGGGAAAAACTGACTGCCATGTCATTGGAAGGGTAAAAATGTCAATCGGATTGTCTCACCTATGTGTGATTGTAAGACCGTAATCTCTCCTCATAGCCTGCGGAGATCTTCCTCTGTCTAATAGAATAAGAAAAAAAAAAAAGTTCAACAGTGAGCGGGGGGAAAAACAGAAAAAATCAATATGCTAACAAATGCTTCCATAGGTTTCCATAGCAGAAGTGGAGCTACCTTTCAGTGTTGGACTTTCCACCTGGATGCGTGTGTTGGGAATAATTTGTGGAGAGGGGACAGACAGTAGTGGTGAGCGTGATGGCGAATCATCAATGTCATTTCTCACATCTTGCACATTTACATGCACATTGAGAAGCATCTTATTCTTCTTCACATTCCTGCAGAACATAAAAGCCAAAACACCACATTAGCCAGACTGAGCAGTAATTTAATTATGACTTAAATTTCCCCCTAACCAATTTGAAGTTATATTTCCCAAGAAAATATAAAAACTGATGATCACAGATGTTTTGCCTTAATATGCAAAACAACATTTTAAAAATCAGTAAACTTCTTCATGGGGTACAAGACTGAACGGTCATTATTACAACTTCAGGAAGGCGTTTAGGTTACTGGCAGTAATATACTTCTGCTGAGGCATCAGTGTTTTTCTGGATGATGGATGGCCTTTGGCACAGAGCATGAGAAGCCAGTGGCCCCTTCTGGACGCCACAGAGTCTGAGCTGATGGCCTAAGTATGACACTGGTGAGAAATGCAGAACTGTGGGTGGAGATTCGAGCATTCCTGCAAGAGTGTAAGTCATGACACACTCATATAACTGCATGCACATTAGCTGTAATGTGAGAATGTGCACTGTGGTGCTGACCACGCAACACCAATGGGGACACATCAAAACAAACAAATATAAACATGGTCTAATAACCCACAAAAATCAAAGGCACTAAGCAGCACCCCTACAGAGCATCTAAAGCTGCAATGTATTCTGTAGCAATACTGCAAGTGAGGATTAAAAACCTTATTAAAGAACTAGAAATATTGAACACAGGAAAACACAACATTGTACATGGAGAAATTCACATTTCAAAGGGTTGAACTTTGGTACTGTGGATGCTACAGATTTTAGGGGAGATGCCCTGACTACATTTTAGTATAACTAGTTCTGTCCCTAGTTTTTGACGGTGTAGTATTTTTAAAAAGTTTGAAACTGCTTTTCATGTTTTATTAGATTCTCATTATAACAACATAAATGTCTCCTCTATGATATAACTGTTGCATTCAGAAAGCTTTAAATTACACATATCTATAGAAGGGTATGACACTCGTGAGAAATGCAGAAGGTGGCTGTGGCCATGTGAGTGTGAGGCTTCTAGCATTCTTCCCAGACTGTGTTATGAAACTCATGACATCATGCACACTTGCTGTAATGTGAGAATGCGCACTGTAGTGCTGAACATACATGACCAATATTTAACCCCTCTGAGCCTTTAGCCAGTCTGACTCACTCTTGTCTGACTACACACTGTTTCCTGACATCTGGATCTTCCCACATACAATGGTGTGAAAATGTGTTGGCCCCCTTCCTGATTTCTTATTTTTTTGCATGTTTGTCACACTTTAATGTTTCAGATAATCAAACACATTTAAATATTAGTCAAAGATAACACAAGTAAACACATCATGCAGTTTTTAAATGAAGGTTTTTATTATTAAGGGGAAAACAAAACACAAAACTACATGGCCCTGTGTGTAAAAGTGTTTGCCCCCTAAGCCTAATAACTGGCTGGGCCACCCTTAGCAGCAACAACTGCAATCAAGCGTTTTCGATAACTTGCAATGAGTCTGTTACAGCGCTGTGGAGGAATTCTGGCCCATTCATCTTTGCAGAATTGTTGTAATTCAGCCACATTGGAGGGTTTTCGAGCATGAACCACCTTTTTAAGGTCATGCCACAGCATCTCAATGGGATTGAGGTCAGGACTTTGACTAGGCCACTCCAAAGTCTTAAGCTGAAGCAAACTTGAGTTCTGAAGCAGGACAATGATCCAAAACACACCAGCAAGTCCACCTCTGAATGGCTGAAGAAAAACAAAATGAAGACTTTGGAGTGGCCTAGTCAAAGTCCTGACCTCAATCCCATTGAGATGCTGTGGCATGACCTTAAAAAGGTGGTTCATGCTGGAAAACCCTCCAATGTGGCTGAATTACAACAATTCTGCAAAGATGAATGGGCCAAAATTCCTCCACAGTGCTGTAACAGACTCATTGCAAGTTATGGAAAACGCTTGATTGCAGTTGTTGCTGCTAAGGGTGGACAAACCAGTTATTAGGCTTAGGGGGCAAATACTTTTTCACACAGGGCCATGTAGTTTTGGATTTAGTTTTCCCTTAATAATAAAAACCTTCATTTAAAAACTGCATGATGTGTTTACTTGTGTTATCTTTGACTAATATTTAAATGTGTTTGATTATCTGAAACATTAAAGTGTGACAAACATGCAAAAAAATAAGAAATCAGGAAGGGGACCAACACTTTTTCACACTGTATACCACAAGTAGATGAGATGTGAAAGGGACTACATTTCTAGAGCTGTCCGAATGAAGCTTTATTTAACTACCATATTAAAAGTATGTATAAACATGTCCATGTTTCACCTGCCAAATTAAAGAAAGATTAAGAAACAAACTTTCAAGTCTTTGGCCTCATGATACTTATTACATGTGAAAACATTTCTAAAATAACTATTTTTTCTTCACTTAAATTACTTTATTTGATCATTTAATCAACAGATCTTTAATAGTATTATGCTTCATCTGTGGTTCAATCTTAAATAACATTGTATTGTTGATGTAGTGCACTACATAGGTTCTCCAAAAGCTTTTATCTGTACCCTAAGCAAGGAGTCATTTTTTCAGCCTGTGTATTAGAGCAGACTTTTTAAGTCTCATTAAATATCAGGAACAAAGAGACATCCCTACTGGTAAATAACAAAAACACTACTTTAAAACAGGATAAAATTGTTTATGCATCATATCATGAGTTAGTTTACTTAGAAAATGTTTAACTTTCATGATTTATGAGGTAGAAACGACTATTGTAGCATTCATGCATATTCCAACACATTTTCTGGTATCTGACAGCATCAGTGTTGCTTGTTAACATCAATGTGAAAGCTAGTTACAGTAACCATCAGAACAAAAGATCAACTGACTGAAAAACACCTAAACTGCTTCAAGGCAGCCAAGTTTAAGTTTCCGCTAACAAACAAACAAACATGATAAAGCCACACAAACACATCATACAGTACATGTTGAAACTCACATTTCACAATGCTGAACTTGTTCAGACAGTGTAGTATGGGAACATTCTTGCTTAAACTCGTTCTATGATCTACAAGTTTCTCATTATAGTGTCATAAAATAAATGTATCTTTTATGCTAAACCGCTTGCATTCAGATAGCTTTTAATTATACATGTTCTCGAAGGGTTTCTGATCCTGTGAACACAGATGTTTGTGTTATACAAGGCAACATAATCACATGATTAAATCACCTTTCATATACAAACAGAAAGTGTGGCTTCAAACTGATTATAATCAGCTTGCAGGATCAGGCTTTTTGATTTACTTTCTTTTTCCTTCTCAGTAAAGGCTCAGGGAAGATAGTATATTAATTTCATTACACTATTCAGCACTCTTATGAATACACATAGTTGGACCTACTTGTTTGAAAGCTCCTCTATGCGGTTGGCGAGCTGTGTGTGGCTCTTGCTACGAGGCAGGTTGGGGAAAAGCTGGCGGAGCTTGGATGGCGGTGGCGGTGTGTGTGGGGGCTTCAAGAGGTCATTCCTAATGGTGGACGGTGTAGGGGGCGGTGTCGATATCGTTCCCAGTGGGTGCCGCAGCAGCTGAGGTGAGGAGTAGAAAGGGTCGGCTAGTCCGTTCAATAAAGGGGTAGCATGGGGCCCAGTTGGGCAGTCCAGAGAGGATACAGCAGAAACAGAGGCAGAACGTTGGGAGCCAGGCATCGCGGGGGTAAAAGGAACTTGAATGGCTGGGTTTGGGCTGTAGGGTTGTGGGCTTTGACTGAAGCAGGAGAGCTGATTAGCTGACATGTCACAGCGAACAGGTTCTACGATCCAGGGAATTCCGTCTTCTTTGAGCTCCCGTCCTGTAGTGGAGGCACCAGAATTACAGAATATACAACTCTTCCCCCAAAAAACAAGTAGTGATGTGCACAAGCAATTAAATTTGTGAGTCAGTGATGGGGAGCTGTATAACTCTTACTGAGTCTGAGATATAGCCATCCTGATTGTCTGCAGAAATGGGGGCAAGGGATCCAAACAAAGGGAAATACACGTTGCAATAAATTAATGTTAATTAATTATTGATAATAGACTGCTGACTGGAAGGTTTGTTAGATGACTAGATATTTTACATTCATATAAAACTTTTCTTTCTCTTCAACGTCTCTTCCACCCTTTTGTCATGTCCTGATAAAACTGGTGGCCTACCAGTTATCTGCAACAGATCAAATAGCAAGCAGGACCCACCTGTCCAAGGCCCAGTTCTGGAGGTGGAGGAGGTGCTGGTGCTCTTGAGACAGGAGAGGGCAGCAGTTATGCGGGAGCACTCATCAGCACTGGAGCCCAATTTCCTCATGGTCTCCTGCACCTGAGAACCAGACATCTGCAGCAATGCATCGAGAGATAGATTCTCTGCTACTGACTGCAGAAGAGAAAAAAAAAAAGAAGCAAAATGAGATGTATATTTTGTACCTTTACTACAATTAATATTTTCTTGATTATAAAACTATATATGGCAAGCTATTTGTTTGAGATCATCATGCTTCAAGTTATCAAAGCACAGGAAGAGGAGGCGAGTTGAACCAATCTCTTTCAAAGAATAATGGAAAAAAAACATCAGCAAGGTGATAAGTCAGGATAGCAAATACCACTCTTTTCATCCATATCACTCTGTGGCCTCAGTGTCAAACACAGCAGATAACAGATGCAGCTTTGGCTACTATATCTCTTTTACCCACAGCATCCTTAGGGAAAAGAAAAAGAGGATGGCCAACTATAATCAACAAGGTTCCCTTTGACCATTCTCCCTTTGGGTGGCCACCAGAGATAAAGAAAGGCCTTTTCTGTGTGCTGATAAAGAGCGAATTCAGTAATGTCCACCAAAGGTGGAAAGCCTTCCTCTAGTCCCCCACTCGCCACTCAGGCTGCTGGCA
>JAUCMX010000011.1:12736581-12767351 GCA_033459395.1 Hemibagrus guttatus
TTTAATAATATTTATAATTTGTATTAAATATGACAATCTAATTATTTGTAATAACATTAATAAAGTACATACATAGTGATGCAATCGATTCCTTGCGTTCAGCATTATGCCACATTTCCATTTTGAATTTTTTTTTGTTTCTAGCAATGTCATGTACTTTCATAGTGTATTACGTTCATTCCGAAAATACTGGCACAAAAAGCTGATTTTCTTTCTTTTTTCGTGTCTTTGCCCTTACTGCACACTGAAAACATTTGTGCTTGAGATTAAATATCATTTCCTCATATTTACATGAGGCCTACCCATTTTTCAAGTGATCAAAAATACTGGAACACATAACTGACTGGTGTTTCTTGCTGCCGAGGTGTGCCCTGTTGGACTAACTCGTTAAACAATCAATAGCTCTGAATAGCTCCTCTAGGTTTGATCCCTGGATTTCGCCCTGTGAAGAATGCATTTGTTAAAAAGGATAAACCAGCATGAAGACCAGAGAGCTGTCTATTTCAGAAATGCAAGCCAATTTGAAGCTGAGAAAAAAGGAAAAAAGCAGTAAAAATCAGAAGGCCAGATTTTTATTCATAAAGAAAAACAGAGATGATGCACAAAATGGCTGACACCAAGCTTAACCTCTAGCAAAGTGATGGGAGGTCTAAAGAGTAGAAGAAAGATCTACTCATGATCTAAAACATAAACTTAAACAATATAAACCAAAATTCACAGGTTAGGTATGATGGAGTTAACATGGTGTCATGACGCAAAATATCCAATGTTATTTACTTTAGGATTATCTGTGCAGATATTTTTGATCTTTCGAGTTGTTTAACACTTCCAGATGTAGATATCAGGAAATGAAAGATGACAATCGGATCCGTCATCTAATGTTTATCTTTTAATCTCAAACCCAAATGCTGTTCTAAGATTTTTGAAGGAGGCTGTATATATAAAAAGGTTTTTGTTTTTTTTTACCTTTGTAGTAAGTTTTGTATGTACCATGAAGCATGCAGTCTGTAGTATTTCTTCCGCTTGTAGAAGAGGCTTCACAAGTGTTCTTACATATTCAATAAATGATGTTCCGTGTTGGAAGCTCTTGCAAACACCGACTGTAAAATACTGTTATTGCGAGTATAGTTTAAGAACTGTAGGAGCAGTACTAAAAACTAAGATGAAGAATTGTTTGTTCAATGATACCATTGTGATATTGAAAATGTTACGTCTGTGATTTCCAGATGCAATATAACAGGTTAATTAATATTCAAATACAAACAGAGAAATCCATCAAAATGTAGAATTTGCTGTGTACACCTGATCATGACGTTTAGTAGATTTTCACTATTCGTGCAGCTGTTACAGATCTCCAGAAATAGGGCTGAGCAACACTGACTCACTCTTCTCATCATCCCAAATGTTACTGTATGTACCTCTGAACAGTGAATAACAGTATCTGGGAGATTTTTCTGCTACTTAAATATGTGGTAATGTTTTAGAACAGTGGAATGATGTTCCAATAGCAAGTCAAATCACTTTCAATAGCCTCCACACATGAGTCATAATAACCAAGAAAGCGCAAGGTTTCAAATGGCATTACTGTTATAACTGTTTTCTTTCATTTCCTGGAATACAGCATGAAGTGCATACCTATTACTACTGCAGCTGAGCAAAATGCAGAACTTTGCAATGATAAACTGTGTGTGTTCAAACCACCCTGCCCTCCGCTATTCCAGGAATATTCAAATTACATATTTATCACTGATAAAAAACAAAACAAAAACAAACTATAGACGAACAAACATTTCCTAAGAAATGCTCATAAAAGTCATGTAGCTATAGGAGTGTCAGTCCCCAGTGTCTCTGCTGGAGAATACACACAAAACATTTCCCTAAACTGCACAATCACACAAATTCTCTTCAAAGAGCCAGTCTGATCTTGTCTACCCCAAAGGCCATTCCTGTGTATTTCCTGAGAATCTTTTCACAACCTTTGGGACACTTGGAGCAGCAGAGCTACTGTGAACGTGACTTTCAGCGCTCATCATCTCCCAAGTGGCCTAACAGAGAAAGAAAGGTGACGTGGGCCACCAGTCGCATGGATGCATTCCTGCAATGTGAAATCACGCAGCTCAGAGAAGGACAAAAGCCTTTGCTCAGTTTAAAAAAAGAATGGCAATAAGCTTTTTGTGCCACCATATGACAAAAGACAGTGTCGAGAGAACATGCACATATAAACAAGTGGTTAAAGTTGGGCAACACACCCATAAAAATATACACAAAAAAACAGACATGTAACCTGTGCAGCTTGTTTATCTCAGTGTCCGAAGTGCAGCACAGGTACAGGTAATGACATAGTTGGTATTATGAATCTGTGTCCTTTTGGGACAAATCTAAGACCATAGTTGTGAGCTGTGCCTCTAATTCCGTTACTTCAAACACTTATTCGGTCGTCTCCTGTTCTTCCTCTATTCAGTTTGTTTCTATGTAATGAAAGTAGACAAGATGCTGTGGAATCCTGTTCTAGCCAGTTAGGTGCATGTTGTGAGTACGCACAGGATGGGGGGGCGAGGAGGGGGGTAAAAATAGAGTGAGGAGCGTGTAGGACAGAGAGGCTGACTCGGCACATTCTAGGATATGGAGTCAGATCGGGTGTGGGAGCCCATGGGGGGACTGGAATGTCAGTGAGATCATGCAACAAGTTTGTTTATGCAGCTAGATACACCAGTAATCCTCTACCTCTATCACGCTGTGTTTCTCTCTGTCTTCATTGTCATACACAGATAGGAATTGTTTGCAATAGAGCAAAATTCAATTTAGAAAAGTGTCAGAGTTCATTTATGATTCATGGACCAATTTCAATTTAAATCCCATTTCAGCTGAGATAAATTACAAAACATACATCTTCTATATACATTTTCCTTTAACTCAAATTCCTCTATCCCTTTCTAGTTAGGGATATGATCAAAATGTCAAAAACAGCTTACTGAAACTGTCACAATACTGCCATGAAGTGGTTCGTTTTTTTGCTTCAAGCTTTTGTTTGTTTTCTTCCAGCTGAGGAATTAGCTTCACCTCAAGTGCATCAGTGCTTTTCTTTTTCTTTCACATGCATATCATGAGGCGTATGAAATTTGGCATGTTATGGGTGGAGGTTTTCAATGCAGTTGTAGGTTACCTCACAATCAGCAGAAGGCTGTGACCAGACACATGGTCATTAAACACATGATTTTAAAACAGGCTTATGTGATGTTCAAACTGGAAGATCAGATGGATTTGTATGGAATAGCAGATAATTTGTTATTTGACTGTCAATATCATCATCACAACCTTTTGCTATTATACCCAACCGCGAGGGCAACTGCAGCTACAGTGGGAATTGAGAAATAGCATATGTGCCTAGACAGCACAATGTAAGATAAATTTTGTGATTGTTAGAACTAGAATCCACAAGAATTACAAAACAGTCTCAAACTGTACAAGAAGTACAGGGGACATGCAAGTGTAGCAACATTGACACACATGGCAGAGTATAAAAGGCTAATCTGAACAACAGAAATTTGCATTCGCTGCAACAGCAGTTACAGCTTCTAGTATAAAAAGCAAAAGCAGAACTGAGTAGTCCGTTGTCATGGTTAAAGTATCCCATGCGCCTGGAAATAACCAATGAGAACTAATAATAAAAATGTTTCTAGTGGAAATCCTGTTTCTGACATTCTTCAACAGCAATTAACCCACTGACAGCATTTTACAGTACAGTTATACATTTCAACAGACAGTACACATTTACTGCATTTGTATTACAACGTAAAAAAGAGCATTTATTTAATTAAACACACACCATACCTCTATGAATTCAGGTCTGAGGTTAATGGTATGGAGCCAATCCACAAGGTGTGGGTATGTGCTGAGGGCCAGCGATCGCTCACACACTGGAACCCTCTGCTTACACTGCATCTGCTTACCGATGTACTTCACCAGTTTCACCTACAGGAGGCAGACACACACACAAACCACAAACAGCTTACAGAGGAACCAAAACTGAGCATTATTCTATATCTTTAACTGCACATAGTTATTTTACTTGTCAGTTTATTCACTATAGCTTCACTAGAAGTAGTCGATTCCCAATATATGTCAATATGGACATTTCGCAACATGCACACCACCCAAGAAAAATCTTATGTGATGTAACATAAATGGTTAGATTTTTTTTACTACCAGTTTGTAAGGCTGTGTAGCTAAGTGGTTAAAATGTTGGTCTACCAATCAGATAGTCATAAGTTTACCTCCCAGCACCTAGCTACCGCTGCTGGGCCCTTAAAAAAAGGGCACTTAACTATCAACTGTTCAGTTGCATAAATGAGATCATTTCAATTCACTCTAGATAGGAGTGTCTGCCAAATGTCTCAATACAGACCTCGAGACAAGTGAAACAGAGAGTTACAAACCGAAAAATTGCAGGTATGAACATCAGCTGTGAATATGACTGGACATGTGGTCATGGCGCACAAAATGTTTCCAATAAGTCATAGTGAAACTACTGCAGTGTAATTTCACTCTCAGCACCTACAGATTGTTTGATTTGTTTTTTTTAAATAATCAATTAAATCTGTATATAATTTAAACATATGAAAATAAAGCAATACATAAATATCATTCACTTATTCAGACCCCTGTTGCTACACTGCAGCCTTGATGATCAACTGTGATTATTATTGGACATCATGTGATCATGGAGCTCTGAAAAATTCAAAGAGTATAGAAAATATGTTTGGACATCAAGCAGCCAGCAGTAACCTGAAGCCCAAGTATAACGTCATCATAATATCAGGAGATCGCAAGATCTGATGATACTATGGACATGTGGGGTAGGGAGCGCATGTCCACTAGAGCATAATCAGCCTTGCTGTCTGGGTGAAAGGATGGCATTGATTTTGAAAATGTGCGGTGATTTCACGTGCTCCAGAGTAAGCACATTTTCCCTCCTCTAACCAGACTATGAGAGAAGAAATAGAATATGGAAGAAATAAAATAAAGAAGAAGAAAAATGCAACAGTACATAAGTATGCCTTATCACAAAATCCTCAAGTCAACAAAAATCATGTTAAGGTACACTTTGCAATGTTCCGAAGTTAAGTGTTGTGTAAATATAAGACGCCATATTCACTGCAAACTTTCTGTGAGCCAGTTCTATGTGCAATCAAACATACGAAACAGCGATGAGACCCAGAGCTGAGGAAAACCCCATAAATGACGTCAGTGTGATATGGTGGGTGAAGGCTGCTGTTGCTCTTGCTGTCTCTGTGTGTGTGAGCAGGCTATACATGTGGTTAGCTGCAAGTGTGAAAATAGGTTGATGCAAGAACAAGTTTATTAGGTTGCTTAAAGGAACAAGAAGCTTCACCAATAGTTTTATAGTTATGAACAGGTCAGTATGTTTTGATACATAAAAAACTATTTTTCTAGTTTGGATGCCAAAACAATCCATTGATGCATAGCATGTACTGTAAAAATGTCTTCCAATATTGTCATATGATATTTATGGCATATTTCCCATCCCTAGTACCATAAGTATTTAGAATCTGCCTTCATGTGGCATTCACTAGTGTACACCCACCAAAAAATGCTATTCATTGGATTCATTAGGGCACAGTAAAAGACATGCCTATAATAATCAGAGTTGACTGTGACTAATTGTGAAAAAAAGCCTGCTAACTAGTCAGTCACTAGCAGGCAGGACAAACTGTTGTGGCTCCACCTGTCTTCCTCCTGATTTAGAAGCCCTCCGAACAGTATGCATGGATGTCTATAAATAGCTAGGAGTTATTATAGTAAGCAAGTCTGACCTGTCTTCTCTGTACCCATGACAAACAAGCAGAGCAGGAAGACAGAGACATCCATCTCTGCACACAGCTGCCTGATGAACCACAGGCCGGAAAGTATAGTGTCTCACACACAAAAAGACATACGATAGTACTGCATCAGGCACCTTAAGAGCCCCTATCAGCAATCATCCTTGCTCTGGGTACTGTAGAGTCTATTTGAACAGCAACAATGTTTTCAGACTCAAAATATATGCTTTCTGTTGGCAAAACCAGCAGGTCATAGAGGACTGGTGACTTTCCATATTTAAGCTTCATCTCCTCTCTACACATAATCCAAACCAAATTATTCTTACTTTTATTCTGACCACACCCATTTAAGGTGATATTAGATGACTCTGTCAAGTGTACTAGGGTGGTCAAATTCCTGTAAAGGCTAAATGTTTATAATTTTCATTTCTCTTTACTAATATTTGGCATTTAAATAAAATATGATTTACCACTGGCAGTATTGTGACAAAATATGTTTGTATCACAAACCACAGAAAGTGAAAAGTGTGTTGCATTTTGAAGCACAGAAAATTATGAAAAAGCAGTGTTACATTTTTTTTGTATTATTGTTTCCTTGTATTGTTTCCTTGCACATAAAAATATGCTTTGAACTCTTTACGGAGAACATTTATATTTATAACCTCTCCCAAACTCACTTTGATCTATTCACTCTTTATATGCTCACTACATAAGGTATAGCATTATGGTATACAACAGATTTTTAACAAAAAATTTGTGTGACTGAAAGAAGTGCTTTTGAAGTCTCCATCAATGAATACATCAATACTAGTTTACTAGGTCATGGACTAAAAAGTACGTCAGTCTAAAACTCTGTAGGGAGTTAATAAAGCAAGAAAAGCAAGCAGACAACTTTGTTTTCTAACCGTGGTGAACTATATGCCCAGAGATAACAACCTGAGGTTCAGCCACAGAAAAAGCAATAAAAAAACTGTTAACTGCATTAGAGAAATATCACTTTAAGTATACTTTGTATTTTAAACTTGATTAGAATAAAATATTTTATACATAGTAAAAATAAAAATATGTGAAAATAAATTAAGCCATAAATGACGTATTCATTCAGACCTCTTTCCCTGCATCAACCAACAAAGAGGCATTTGGCTAAAAAGTTTAAGACTTCATGTGACAATGTTCAAATTTGTTTTTTTGCTTTTTTTTTTTGCCTTTCAATTCAGAATTATTTTCAATAATTCAAACAGCATAGACAGTAGATGAGTAATGAACAGCATTAAAGTTTCAGCAGGTGAGGAGCAGTAGGAGGAGGCGCACCGGCTGCTTGCGAAGATGCCCTGGGTTGATTTAATGCGCTGCTCGGCCACGAGCAAACCTCACACACGGCGGGGTGTTAGTTTGCACCAGACGCAGCCTGGCACAATACGCGGGGCTGCTGCTGTATTCAATGACAATCTTCCTCCTCATCTGCCTTCTCTGTTACACCTCTCAAGGGGCAGAGAGCAGGAGGGGGTATTGATAGGAACCTGCTTAACTTAAGAGCTTGACTGACAAAAGACTGTCTGAACCTCAGTGGGCCAAGAGAATGCAGCCAACCATGCTCTACTAGAGCTGCAGCCTTACGCAAGAGTACAATAAGAATAAGCCAATTAATCACGGAGGGGCTCGAGAGATGCAATGCACACAAAGTCTGTGTCTGTAAATAGAGCATAGCAAGTGTTGGCATTCAGTTAATGCTTGTTAATTCAGCTTGTGAGCTAATTTGGAAAGTAGTAAGGTATACAGCGCGGGAGCATTAAAGTGATATTGGGTTGTGCCGTGTAACTGCAACTCTTCATTCAGTTAAAAGCCCATGTGTTGCTGGAAAAAAAATAACAAAGGTGAGGAGAGCATGACCATGCCATGGTACATCGCTGATTCAGAGACTGATTTAAATGCCTAGGAGAAACGTCACAATTGTAATAGGTGATGAGAGTAATTGTAGACAGAGGCGGCTCATGTTACTACATGTCAGACTAGGAAAGCTGCACAACAACCCACTCCCATTGTGTATAATAGCATCTAGATAACATCATGGAAAATTCTGTATAAAAGCAGTGTTATGTACTGTACCATTTAATTAGCCTTTATTAACGTGTAAAGTTATTGCACATTAGGTGTGAAAAATAGGTATGAAGTTCAGTTTGGCATATGGAAATTTCTAGTGTAATTCATATCTTCAAGAAAACTGTTCACTACCATTTCACCGTTTTGTAACATAGTTGCATGACGTAATACATTTTTCTGCCCAAAACCGCTGTCAGTTCTACTCGACCACCATGCATTTCTCCACTACGGAAAATGATCTGTGGAAAAGGGCAGACAAAAAGTCAAGATGACTGACAAAGGCAACGAAAGAAGCAAGAAAAGGGGAAAAAAAACAGAGAAAGAGCCGAATAAAAAACCACATGGGGATTTCCTGAAACTAACCGTTGATCTAGAGGCTCCGAGCTCCTCTACCTGATTGGCCTTTGTTAAACTTTCCACCAAAGATACACTGTAAAAGTATCTTGAGTACTGCTCAAGTACTATTGCATTCACATGATCACTCAATACAGATTGCGTTCAGGCCAAACATCACATCCACATGATTATTTACTCTAATGCATAAATACCATCATCACCCCCTTTCTCGCTGGTGATAGACTAAAGAGCTGCAATGCGTGGGATCATACAATAAAGTGCTTTCAAGGATTTATTACTGCAACAGGATTTTCTAAGGGAATATATACCTGCGCATCACTCTAAGATACAAGTCTCTTCTGGAAACATGACCTTAAGATAGTTTAACACCTACACATCATAGGGGTTTTGCCAAATGCTAATAGAGACAGTTACAGGTAAACAGGATTTACAGGGCTAGAAAACACCTTTCCTCTTCGAGTCACAAAGGCTCACTTTAGCATTTTTCTCATTTGCAAATTCTGCTCTGGGCTAAAATTTACACAGACTTTTCCAGTTTCACAGACTAAACAGATACATTTATTAAAGCAAATGAAAAAATTAATCTGTAGTCTACTCCAGCTATCGCCTTCAACTGATATGAAGTGAACTTACTTAAAAAAAAAAAAAATGAATAGCAGATTCATTCATTCAGAACTTAAATGAATAGAAGATATGGAGTTTGGGATCATTTAATTATTGCAAAAGTTGTAGTCCTGCTTCTAAGAACAGTTCACAAAATCCTTATGGACAAAATCCTTGTGTAGGCTCAATAATTACAAAGTTGTTTTTTCTAAAGATAAAAGAAGATTTAGAAATGTGATCAAACTGCAATTTGACTGAAAAGCAGCACCATGCTGCCGTTTAAAGCACTTTGGATTGCAAGAATCCCTACAGGTCTTGTGTGTTACACTGTTACAAGAGTTTTTTTATACCATTAAACATCCATGGGTAAGGATGTGTTACATGTGACACGTTTATCTTACATGAACATGAATGAACGTATCTTACATGAACAGTACATATACAACTGAGCCAAGACCATAAACATATTAACATGTCAGAAACATATAAAGATAGTATATAGACACTGAGAAAAATTAAACCTCCACTGTAAAAAACACAAGATAAAGCAATCACAAACTGTAACATGTATAGACTAAATAATTCAAGATTAAGGTGAACTTTGTGACACTTGTCTGACCTATATTAGACTGCAAAGCAAACCAGATAGACATCAGATAATCATATTTGTAGGCCATCTTACAGATCAACCCTCGCTCATTACAACTGTAACGAGAATAGGCACAGACAATGACGTAGTTTGATGCAGCAGTACAAATGCCTCAACACAGTGAGATAATCCTAAGATATTATGATATGGAACTTACTGGCAGCCAGCTTTATCTTTAGATAAGACTCAAGGGATGGTCTGCAGTAAGGAAGAAACTAAACACTTTATCCTGGTTAGGGTCACAGTAAATTCAGAGCCTATACCAGGAACTCTGGGCACAGGACAGGAATACACCCCAGATGATATGCTAGTCCATTACAGGGAATCATGCACACACACACCCAATCACACTGAGGTAAAAGCACAGCCAATCTAGCTACTGCTATATACTTGGAGAGAACTGAAGCATCCAGTAAAAACACACTCAGACAAATGGAGAACATTTAAAATGTGATATGATCTATAATGTAAAGCTAGAGGTCATATTTGTTATTTTACATATCTCTGAAATGTCTGTCAGAATATTATATATCGTGGTATATAACAAGGGGGGGGGGGCACGGTGGCTCGATTCCCGCCTCCGCTGTGTGTGTGTGGAGTTCGCATGTTCTCCCCATGCCTCGGGGGTTACCTCCGGGTACTCCGGTGTCCTCCCCCGGTCTAAAGACATGCATTGTAGGTTGATTGGCATCTCTAAACTGTCTGTAGTGAGTGAATGAGTGTGTGTGTGTGCCCTGCAATGGGTTGGCACTCCGTCCAGGGTGTATCCTGCCTTGATGCCCAGTGACGCCTGAGATAGGCACAGGCTCCCCGTGACCCGAGAATAGATCGGATAAGCGGTAGACAATGAATGAATGAATGGTATATAACAAGCCTATTAGCATTTGTTAGCTAGTGAACAGGCTGGTTTCTATGAATAACAAATCTATGCACACTGTCTGAACAACATCCTTAACTTTTTTTTCCCACGACTGTGACTTATTACAATTAATCCACATGCCTCAGGGGTACACCCTGGATCATGCAGGCAATGCCCACATCCTTTGTTTCTTTGCAGATTATATAAATGATATGCATTTCTAGCCAATTGACTTCCAACACACCTAGGAATAAAGTTCAGGTGCTTGCTGAAGGCCTGGTTAACTGGGTTATGTGTGATAGATCAGGGGTTGAACTGACCTCTTCAGGATAGTAGACCTGTAGAAATAACCTACTGCAATATCCATGAGAACGCAAGTCAGTCAGCATAACTGACGGAGTAAGTGTCGCAAAGTTCTATAGCTTTGTTCGTTATATGCTTAACAGAGAATTGACCGATTTATTAAGTTAATACAAGAGGCCATGATAAATAAAATGCATAAGAATCATATCTAGGCAATATGTTTATTAGAAGCTTTATTTTGGTCGATTTATCCACAGTAAAGTGTTCCCAGGTTTGGCTATAGATCCACCGTAAACCTGACTGGTATTTAAGGTTAAATTGTTTGTGCAGACCAGAATCAATACCAATGTCGATCATACTAAACTTGGTTTTATACACAAGTAATTAACACATGCCAATCTCAAATTTGTGAGATATACTCACTACATACTGCAGCAAATGCTAGAACAATCTAGAACACACATGTATTATAAACTATAAACAGTGCACTACACTGTGCTTAACACCATCTGAGACTCCACCACAGAGAAGGTCTAACTGACATGTAGCTTAGTATCACATTTAGAAGAGATGACTGACATAACCTGACAGAACATTAGAAATATTTTCAAAAGGGTGGTGTGCACAAAATGACATACAATGTTTTAATACATGGATATTGTGAAAATTTAAATATCAATGAATTTTGTTAGTTCAGGCCTAATAGAAACACATTAACAATCATTTTCATCAACAGCAAGCTGCCATACTGCTCGAAATCAAACAAGAGGCTATAGTACTCAAGAAATCAAGATAGTTTAAGATGTTTCAAGAAACGATTTATAATCAGATTCTGGCAACCTACGTCAGAATTGAATCATGAGGTCCACAGATTTGGAGATGCCACCACCCTATCATTACATTTGTACTATAGTATCTATCATTTATTTCTCAGTCGTCATATTAGTTATTCACACCTATTTCTGTGTGTAGCACCTAGCTCAGAGATGTAGAGGAAGTGCAAGAACACTGGCACATCTGAGATCCTTCCTGAGACTTTCTTTTGCCAACCATGCTCATTTCTTCTCTAATTATATCCATCTCCAAACTGCAGAAAAACACACCTGATATATATAACATAGGAAGTTCAAAGTACAGAACATGTGTGATGATCATATAGATGGTCCTTGTCTTTCTCTCTAATTATAGTGAGGAGAAAAAATACTTGAGCTTATTCGTGACAAGAGAGAGAGAGAGAGCGTGAGAGGGGGAAAAGAGAGAGAGAGAGAGAGAGAGAGAGAGAGAGAGAGAGAGAGAGAGAGAGAGAGAGAGAGAGAGAGAGAGCGAGCAATATGTCATGATGCTACTCTCCACTTGGGGGGAAAAAAATCAAAAAACAAAAATCCACTTTCTACAACATATCTAAAAATATGACAAACCCCACAGGCACTCGGATAGGATGGTGCAGATGGAATTAACATTTTTGTAACTAGCCTTTGAAGAATCTGAAAGGAGCTACAGTGACAGTAAAAACTCAGCTCGCAATTCACAACAGGAACATTTATAATCTTTCGCCCCTTAAAATATCCCCCAAGCACATGAATGTGATCCAAATTCCTTTTAGAAAGCAGGAGACCACAAACAACATTAAGCAATCTAATGTCCTTTTTTTCTCATTAAAGAAAGAGCACATGTAAACTAAGAGCACAACTGTAAACGTGTATGTGCAGTTTTTGAACACACAATGTTGAAGATCCTGCTGCTTTAGGCTCTGCTTTCATGTTCAGGTAACATTCACACAGTGTCACAATCTACCCGTGTTTCATTAGAAATAGTACACAGTCTCAACTGACACCGGCTTCTCTTGTTTAAGAAGGTAATTAAGTACAGGCCCTGTGCTTCTTCATATAGTACACCAGTGCTCTGAATTACAACTAGTGGTTCTTAATAACAGGAATAAGATTTCCATATTAATATGAGAATAATTTACATGAACAAACATTAGCAAAATGAAATGCATCACTAACTTTGCAGAGACAGTCTGACTACATTACAGCCCTCCAGTTTTACAGGTTTCTCGGATGTCACTCGGCTGTAATTTGTATGCATTTGAGGAGGTACATAAACACACCGCTTTTAGAAAAGGTAGGTAAAACATAACATCTGACAACAGAAACCAGGAAAGAGTCCAAACACTTTTTCCTCTATCGTGCCATCAATGGAAAGTTAATAGTAAGATAAAAGCCAGAAAGACAAAGTAAAAAAAAAACTTAAATAAACACAACCATACAAAATACATATATACATTTTAATAATATTTTTAAATAAATGATCTGTAGTCCTGATGAGTACCTGTGCAGCTTAAGAGACTGACATGGGCATGAACAGAACGGCTTGTCAGTCTGAGGGAAACCCTGTGCTATATATATTTCGGTACCAAATTGTTTACGTTGCACAAATTATTATCTCATTATTTTAGAATAAATGCTTGTTTGTGGCGCTAAGGACACATGAAATAGAAATGATGTATTTTTGAAACAGAAGTGAAATAGAATTTTTGGACATTAAATAATTTTGCCTAAGTATGGATTTGAAATTGACTGGCTTGACAAATAAAATAATTCTCTGCCTGGGCATGTTTGATGAAAATCAAAATTTCTAAGTTATGCAATGAATATTATAATAAACATGAGAAATGTAAGCAGTTAATCTTGATTAATCTAAGGGAAACTATGTAGTTGTCTTTAAATATAAACAAAGCTAACTTTTTATGTTAGTAGGTATTTTAAACGTTGCATGCTTAACTTTATTAAGAACATTGTCTACCGCTTATCCGATCTATTCTCGGGTCATGGGGAGCCTGTGCCTATCTCAGGCGTCATCGGGCATCAGGGCAGGATACACCCTGGACGGAGTGCCAACCCATCGCAGGGCACACACACACTCTCATTCACTCACACACTACGGACAATTTAGAGATGCCAATCAGCCTACAATGCATGTCTTTGGACTGGGGGAGGAAACCCCCGAGGCATGGGGAGAACACGCAAACTCCACAGACACAGGGCAGAGGTGGGACACAACCCCCACTCCCAACTCTGGAGGTGTGAGGCAAATGTGCTAACCACCAAGCCACCGTGCCCCTCGAATTCACACAGGCTCCCCATGACCCGGGAATAGATCGGATAAGCGGTAGACAATGAATGAATGAATGAATGAATGAATTGAATTCTGTTTACAGTGAGACTGGATTCCTAGCCACTGGATACAGCAACAACCCATCTGTATATTACATCAGTAAACCTCCATTACAACACTGGCACTCTCTCTCACACACCACGTAAACTGAACAGGTGGGGGATAACCTGGACGGGGTGCCAACCCATCACAGGGCACAGTCACACACACACAACTGAGAGATGTCAATCAGCCTACCACGCAAATATTTGGAGTGGGGGAGGAAACGCCTAATGTATTGGGAGATCATGCAAACTCCACACACACAGGGCAGAGGTGGGACTCAACCCCCACCCCTGGAGATGTGAGACATATGTGTTAACCACTAAGCCACTACGCCCTACTAGTTGTATCCTTATCACTATATTTGTTTCTTCATATCCCAGTTCTTTGTTACACCTGTTGCACCTCTGTGTAGTTTTCTTCGTGTTTCTTAGTTTTCATCGGTTTGTATTACCCATCTTTCAGGACTAGCTGAAGCATCTAATACCATCCAAGTATTTTTTAATAGTATCGCGGTGTGATACTTTTTGCCATATCGCTTACCCTCCAAGTGTGAACATTAGAGCTAAATTAAATGTTACCATGATAACCGTGTGTGTGTGTGTGTGTGTGTGTGTGTGTGTGTGTATGTATGTATGTATGTATGTATGTATGTGTGTGTGTGTGTGTGTGTGTGTGTGTGTGTGTGTGTGTGTGTGTGTGTGTGTGTGTGTGTGATCACCTCCAGGGTGCGGATCTCGTTCTGGGTCAGGTCGTTGGACGCGGCGCACTTGGTCCGGAGTCCCTGTAAATTGGAGATGGTGATGTCGATGATGTTTTGGAGAAGTTGGCACTGCTGAAGGGCTGATGTGTCCGCGCTATTCCCCTCCACCTGTTCATCCCGAGTGGCCACCATGTTCCCTTCTTCACCATCCATTCCTCAGCATTGGCACTTTTCTGGAAGGCTGTAGCCGTACCGCCGACTCTAATGTTACCGCAAACACATGTTTAAACATCTACAGCGCTACCACGGGGCAGTAAACAGCCTGCAGCAAAAACGCCCCACTGGATTAAACTGTCAGTTTGTGGGGTCTGTAAACGACCATTAGACTAACATACACACTGAGTTGTTTTAACAAGTCCTACTGTCAGTTTGTTCACTCGTGAACCCTCTTCGGCTTTGTTGCTCGTCTCGCGGAGTTTTTTTCCCCCTTTCCTCTCTTGTCAGACATTGGTAGCGTCCGTGAGGCGCGGTGCATCGTGGGAAATGACGTTCTTCTCATTATGACTTACTAACGCAACAACAGATAAGATCAGGGTGTGCACTACACGAGCAGTGTCTGGCAGATTTAATTATAACTTTAACCCACACAAAGAAGGCAAGGAGTTTTTAATTGCGCCTTGTAACCATGTAAGAATGACACTCACTTTACAACATGCCACCAGTCACTGAGTAATTATTTATTAATTATAAATTAAAAGCAGCATTAACAAACTCAAAGGTAAAGCTCCAGTCTATGTGGACCCTTGTCTCTGAATAATAATAATAATAATAATAATAATAATAATAATAATAATAATAATAATAATAAAAACCACTGACGTCCATACAAATAAAGACTTGTCTGTCAATCATATTGCTTGTCATTTGTAGGTGTTTTGTGGACAACACAAAACAGAGGAGCTTTAATTGTTTTGATGTTTTGCCCCTAAACAGCTAGCTTTAACTAACTTCCAAGTTAGCCAGTGGCAGCTCATCCCAGTCACATCTTATATAGTCTTTGTTCACTACCCCGTACACACTCAATGTAGCTGAAATACTAGTTACATCTTCTGAGTGAGTTTAGAAATGTTGCTATTTACAAATATGTTATGCTTGCTGCTCCTTTTAAGTCCATCCATCCATTCTCTATACCTGCTTGTCTTACTACTGGGTCACAGGGAACCTGGAGCCTATCCCAGGAGACTATGGGCACAAGGCAGGGTACAGGGTACCCTGGACAGGATGCCAGTCTATCGTAGGGCCCAATCACACACATGCCACGGACAATTTTTCAGAGATGCTACAATGCATGTCTTTGGACCAGAGGAGGAAACTAGAGTACCCAGAGGAAACCCCCAAGGCACGGGGAGAACATGCAAACTCCACACACACATCATGTAGGCGGGAATCTAACCCTCAACCCTGGAGGTGTGAGGCAAACGTGCTAACCACCAAAAGGCACCAAGCCACCGTGCCCCCTCCTTTTAGGTCAATAGCGTTATTGTTACCACCTTGTGGTCAATATGTGAACTGCAAGCACTCGTAGCGCTCCATTGGGGAAAGGACTCACGCTGCTTACTCTATAAACTTTATAATTATGAGTAGCGATTATGTTAATTAATCTGTGGCAATGGCGATGAGAATAGCATTAAACTGAATATTTACTATTATCTAACTAGCTACCTAATTAACTTAGGCTATTATTTTTAGCCAAATGTTTTCACATCTGAAAGATCAAGTTAAATTTCTTTACAAACAGGGCTACCTAATTACCCTAATTCATTCATTTATTGTCTACCGCTTATCCGATCTATTCTCGGGTCACGGGGAGCCTGTGCCTATCTCAGGCGTCATTGGGCATCAAGGCAGGATACACCCTGGACGGAGTGCCAACCCATCGCAGGGCCACACACACACACACACACACACACACACACACACACACACACACACACACTCTCTCCTTCACTCACGCAATCATACACTATGGACAATTTAGAGATGCCAATCAACCTATCATGCATGTTTTTGGACCGGGGGAGGAAACCGGAGTACCCGGAGGAAACCCCCGAGGCACGGGGAGAACATGCAATGGAATTGAACCCCCAACCCTGGAGGTGTGAGGCAAACGTGCTAACCACCAAGCCACCGTGCCGCCCCCCCCATCCTAATTCATGTTTAATTAAATTTCAATAAGGTGCATGTGGTTTACTTTTAAAGTGCATAGGCTCCAACATTCATTCATTCATTGTCTACCGCTTATCCGATCTACTCTGGGGTCACGGGGAGCCTGTGCCTATCTCAGGCATCATTGGGCATCAAGGCAGGATACACCCTGGACAGAGTGCCAACCCATCTCAGGGCACACACACACTCTCATTCACTCACACAATCACACACTATGGACAATTTAGAGATCCAAATATGTACTCTAAATGATATTTAAATGTACATTGTATTGTGTGTTTTCAGGTAAAAGTTGCATACTGAAAATACAAAACATGTATCCTTAGTAGTACCACCACAGAGCCAAGGAAACCAGAAGGCAGCCAGAACGGCAGAGAAAATAAAAGAGCATGTCATTTAAAATGTTTCAAATAGTTGCTGAAAACTTACATTTTACATTTACGTTTTTAAAAATGCAATGTATTTTATTGTTTGAAAGATTATTTCAAAACCTAACATTTTTAAATAGCCCCTAATGCATCACCCAGAGTAACCTAGAAAGGTTCATTCTAGAACCCTAAAGGGTTTGTTTACCATTTGTTAACCCTAAAAGTGCTATAAGAAGCCCTGGAAAGTTTTAGGTAGAACCCCACAGCAGAGCACTAATCTGTCAGAGAGGGTTCTCCTTAGAATCTCTTTAGGATGTTCTCCAAAGAAATAATAAAGATCCATTGTTTTGATGAATGCTGAAGATATTTATCAAGTATTAATAATGAATAAGGCAAGAAGGCAAATTATGTGGCATGCTTGCATTTTAAATAAAACTATTGGATAGAGTGCGTTTCATAAGTACATTCAAGAAAATAAGTTTTAAAAAAAATAAATAAATAAAAATCTTGATAAATCATCATGCAAAGACCACTTTTTTAAAAATCTGTAAGTAGAAACTTTTCTGTGATTGTGGTTTATGTATATCCGTTTTGCCAGTTCTTTTATATCTTTCATATCTTACTGGCAGTTTCGTCTCTCTCTCTCGTTGACTCATACTTTTCCCATGATGTCATCAGTGCTGCCATACAAGCATCAAGGGAGCAAATAAAGTGTACTCACTACTGTATTTGTGCGTGTGTGTGTGTGTTTCTAGGTGCCGTTTTCTGCTCACTTCTAAGCACAAGAACAGTGTTTCATATGTTCCATACCCCTGATATACTGCCTACCTATGATAAGTATTGTTATTTGTTGAAATCTTAATGATTATTATTTATTTTATGATATGATATATGATTTATGATATGACACTAAACCCAAATAATTTCAGGTTTGTGGGAGAGCATTACATGATAGTTATAAACAGTTTGCAGAAACCTGTTTGGGAAGAGAGGACCATGATGAAGCAGTAGAGCTCTTGCATGAGATCCAGGCTTGCTGTAGCAGGCTTAGCAGCTTTCTCACAGGCGCATCATCCTTTCTTAAGCAACTTACCTGGAGCAAAGCAAAGGACAGGCTTCGTCCTGTAGAGACTGTAAAAGGAAATGTTTCCTGCATGTAGGTTTAATGGAATCAACAAGAACTGCAGTCGTTCCTAAGACTGTTATGGTTGCAGTGTAATAAAGAAATGTGTGACACAATGGCAGGGATTCTCACCTTGACTCCCATAGGCAAGACACTTCTACAGAACCAAGCCAGCTTGACAGGACTATGAAGAGACTGTGCATGAAGGAAAACAGTGCAAAACCCATCATAACAGCATTTGCTGTCTTCACTTCTACAGCATTTCTACACTGGATTGCTGATTATTATGCCTTTGAACATTGCTGATAAACGAGAAAAGAGGCTCTTGTGTTTCAGCATAGCAGTCAACCGCTAACTTCGCACAGGAACAGCACCAATACAGCATCAACCAAGTAATTTATTATTTAATATTTAATATTTAAGGCTACATCTTTCATGAGAAATAGTAACATGGATTTTATCTAGAATATGCAATCTCTGAGCAAGATAAATATATATATCAGAGCAAGATAAATAGATAAATGCTATTGACAAAATTGACTATTGAAGAGATGAGAGTTTATCTTTTAGAGTTTATATAGTTCATAACATCCTCGCTGATTAAATAAATTAAAAATACACAAGATTTACATTGAAAGCAAAGTTGGATGAACGCTCTTGAAACCAACAGCTGATTATTTATTGTGAAAGTGGCGCCACTTGCTGGACATCACAGCACACACACACACACACACACACACACACACACACACAGTGTTGATATACAGAATGTGTAGCAGTATGTACATTACAGTTTATTCCAAGTTGGAAGCTAGTGCATGCCATATGATTGATTTTTTCCTATATTTTTTTCCCATTTTGCACAAATAACTGTCTTTGTAATCTTATATATCGCCTCATTGCCTCATTCTATTAAGTGATATATATATATTTTTGGATTTAGATTCAGTTGATACTTAATCACTGACAGTGTCAGGGGGGAAAAAACTTTTATTTTTACATTTTATACTGAATTTTGTGCTTGAAGAGAGAGATGAGAGAGTGTGCATTACAGGAAATGACTCTGTAGTCCACAGGAACAGTGGTTAGAAAACAGGAAGTGTGAACAATTGAAGGAAACCCAAAGAAAATCAAGATATGTGGATTTTGTTTCCTATATCTGCATTACAGAATGCATCATAGAAATTTAATTTTGGAGAAAATTGTGCCAAAGGTCTTCACGTTAGGAACTCACTGGAAGAACACTTGAAGAAAACTGTCATCAATCCATTTTCTGAACCACTTATCCTACACAGGCTCACATGGAAACTGGGAACGCTGATTACAGTGGACTCAGGGCACAAGGCAGGGAACACCCTGGACAGGGTGCCAAACTACAAGCACACCCACTACAGACAGTTTAGAGATGCAAATCAGCATACACCTCATGTCTTCAGACTGTGGGAGGAGACCGCCCAGAAGTAACCCCTAAAGTGCAGGGAGAGCATGCAAACTCCATATACAAAGGGCAGAGGCAGGAATTAAACCACCCCCTATAGGTGCAAGGCAAACATGCTAATTACTAAGCAGCCCTGATGATGATGTCTTAAGGTGATGAAGTGTTCTGGAATATTATGCTTCAGTATATGACCTGCTCTTAGATCATCCAGACATGCAAGTTATGACAACAATCTCTCAGCTGATAAGAAGCTATTCAATGTGCAACCTGTCTTTTTACAGCTACTTTTGACAAAATTTGACAGATAGATTCTTTATTGTACAACAAAATTAAGTGTCTCGCCTTGTGGTGTTAAAAAAAAAAAAAGAAGGATAAAAATGAATAAAAAGTAATACAAATATTGAATTACCTTATCAGATGGGACTGTTCATTCGAGATCTAAAGAAATAGCAGCTAGTTATTGCACTACGCAATATTGCACATATGAACAATGTGATCTGACAAACTTACACACTTTTAAATACATATTTAAGTCACCTTAAATATAAAATTTAAAATAAGCAGCTGAATATGTACACTATATTGCCAAAAGTTTTGGGACACCCCTCTAAATCATTGAATTCAGGTGTTGGGCTTGGTCCCTTAATTCCAGTGAAAGGAACTCTTAACGCTTTCTGAGCCATTCCAAAACTGGGACGTCTGCCTTTACATGCACATGAACATAATATAGAGTTGGCCTGTCCTTTGCAGCTATAACAGCTTCAACTCTTCTGGAAAGACTTTCCACAAAGTTTGGGCGTGTGTTTATGGGAATTTTTGAATGACATTTAAAATGCAATTTAGAATAGATCTGAATTAAAGTGCAGTTGAGTCTGTAAAGTGTGCATGAGTGTAGTGCTGATGATCATGTATCATATAACATTTGGTACATTCATTTGTTGATGTTAGAGATTTCCTGTGAACAAATTAAACAATGCTGAAAGAGATTAAAAGCAAGTGCGAAGGAAAGGCAGATCTTTACTGGCATTTAAAATATAGTTAAACAACATATATCAACTGTTTCTGTTTATCCGGTGCCTGAACATAATTATGTACATATTTTAACAACAATAAAAAAGTATTTATATAAAAGTATAAGCTTACATTTTTAATACAAAATAGTCCATTATGGTATGTTGGTACTGTATGTATCATGGTCCAGCAACCTTGCAGAAGGCCTACATTAGGGGAAAAAATGAAAGAAGGAAAGAGTAAATATAGTGACCTAAAAGGAGCTAGGTAAAAAAAGGTTTAAACCGGTTTAACAAGATCACTCTAAATTTTCCACTCTGAGTTAATCAGCAATGACATCAGGCAATATGCAATCTATCTTTTGCGAAGGGTGTAAAGTGCATGTGCTTACCACACATTGTGCCAGCTACATCATCTGATACTGTAGTCGGTGCTGTGCTGTGTTTATGTCATCTGCAGTTTTTAATCTTTAACCTAACAGCGTTAGAAGCAGGTCAATGATAAACCAGATGGTCTCATATGAAAACACATACAATAAATCTTCAGTGCTGGGAAGCAAAATTTAACAAAGAAAACAATAGTATAGCTTGAGTAGACCCTGTTTTTGAGTTTGTTATGAAACAAGGCATGAACTGGAGAGAGAGGTGTGCGTGTGTGCGAGACCCTCATCCGGGCCCCTCTGCAAAGCAGCTGAGCCGTAGAAACCCTCGGTGCTGCTTATGCGCACGCACGCACACACACACACACACACACACACACACACACACACATAACCCTAGCACTATATACAACAATGAAACAGACTTTTATTTGAAAACAAGCCTTTATTTCCACTACAAAACACAAAAATATACAAAACCAAAACCACACACTCGTATAACTATTCCTGCTTTTATTGTATACTACACGATGTCCGAAATGTTCGCAGTGTAGAACGGAAAGCAATGTATTAGAGAAATTTGCTATGCAATTACAGCTGACAATACAGGTGATTATCAGAGTGCTGATGTAGTTATTCCATACACACAGAACAAGCAACTAGCGCTCAACAGAAGGCTTCAAGTTTTAGCCAGAAATAGATGAGGAGAGAATAAAAATAAAAATAATACTGAGTGCCAAAAATACAATAAAAAACCCTAAAGGATCTTTGGCATCGGCACCAATGGTTACAACAAGCAGTTTATTGCCAAGATTCATTGTCTACACATTGATAGAAAAAGCGACAAACGCAACCATTGCTTATACATTGAGCATATACCTCTCCCTGCTTCTCCTCAATCGGCTAAAACAGCCAGAATTATACAATAGAGTACAAGAGAGTTTCACCTCTAACTGTTAAACTGCATGTAAATAACTGAGCCTTCATCAGATGTTACCCAAGCCAACTTAGGAGGTAGATCTACTCTGATGGCAGAAGCCTGACAGAAGATTAAACATGGGGTGATGCAAGTGTGCTGTTTGATGACCAACAAGCACCACATATATAAATATATAATAAATATAAGTTGCCTGCCAACCTTACAGAAGTGTCTGTTTGAAGAAGAGAGAACATTAGTGCTTTTGCTGGTGAACACCCAATAACCTCCTCTACGGTCATACAACCAGTCCAGCCGCCGTCTCTGGAGTTTTCACAGCATGGGCATTATACATGTATAAAAACACAACAGAAGTATCATACATTCTTAGATTCAGCAGAGAAAGAAAAAACTTAGGAAAGCAAATTTAGATATACATATACACAAACATTTACACCCACACAACATTTCTATACAAATGTCTGTACAGATAAAAAATAAACAATATGAAAAAGAAAATGAATTTCATCACTACATTGTCAGGGTTATCGAGGTTGAGAGAAAGGCTGTTGTTACTGAGGCAGTGTCTAGGTATGGACAAACAGCACTAGGGATTTCTGCTGCTATCGAGGCACAGCCTAGATCCCTGATCTAAAATATTCTCAAAACATATAGCAAACATACAACTGTGCATGTTGAAAAAGTATGAAACTCTTTCAATCTAAACACTCTTCCTCACTTCTCCAATCCCTTATCCAAATCTTTGCTGATATTCCTTTGAGAGAACACCACTTTAAGTCAGCTAACATTCTCATCTCTTGCAAGACGACATTACAGCTGTCTCATTCTTAAAAGTTGCACCATAAGTTTTTACACAAGACGTTGTGCCAGAAAAGGGAAAAAAGTGACAATGACGATAAGGCTGTCTAAAGGCCACTAGCTGATATGGGTGAAAGAGCAAATGAGAAGGCTTTAGCGTGCAAAACAAAAAAGGTACCAACAGGGTGCAAAGCAGCTTTATAACACTTTATAAAAAATTACTTAAACAGTGATATAATATAGCTTAAGGCCTCTAGACTCTATCTATATCAAGTATAGCTTAGGGCCTCTTAACAGAAAATCACTGCCCTTTCCCTCCGTTTTTTGTAAAAAAAAAAAAAAAAAAGTCTTGTGCTCAATCCCTCTCCTGACCAAATTTTCATGCAAAGGCTGTTTTATTGATTTAACTGTGTGCTGCTATGTGCCTTCTGAGTTAGAAGCTCCTGTAGGCCAAGTAGTCTTGCATGCATTGAGGGATAGACAGTGCGTAGACTTTGTGTGTGGACAGTACTCTTCGCAGGGTCATGCGACACAAGTGCTGCAGGCTGGCAACACTGCGTGGGCACTCCCAGAAATGAACACTGCCATCACGTGAACTAAGAAAGACAAAAAACAGACAGATTAGTCATTAAAAACCAATATGTACTTATTTAGGAAATGTACATTTATGTAATATTTTAATTACAGGTAATAACCCTTGTTTTAGACTAAATGGGACTGTTACTGCACCTACAATACTAGTAGTTATTAAAGTGATCATGACATGTCAGATTTCTTCATTCTGAATTGTGATAAACACATTGAATTCACATTACTACTTCTGCAAAGAGCCTGCAGGCAAAGCTTGCTAAGCCCGCATAAACAAACTACCATTGCATGTCATTTACACATTCAAATTCTAGCTTTAAAAAAAAAAAAAAAAAAAAAAAAAGTAGCAGGTGGCAAACAGGATACACACACCTAATGTGTGTGTAATAATATATATATATATATATATATATATATATATATATATATATATATATATATATATATATATATATATATATATATATATATATATATATATATATATATATATATATATATATACACACACACATACACACACACACACATACACACTTTTTCCTCTTATCACATAAAGCTTCATTATTAATTAGAACATGTTATGGTACAAAATGTCAAAAGATATCTGTCAGTAAAAATAACTCCTATCAAGACATAGATTAAGGCTATCTATTCTACGAAAAAACACTGATTAGTCACCTGATATCTTAAAGTCAAACACCTGAATGAGAAAAGTAACCACATGACAACACACTGCAAAGTACAAACTCACCCAGCAGCTAAAACACTTCCATCTGTGGAGAAGGCACAGCAGAGGCCATTAGTGAGTGAGGCAATGGCCTGGGGAGATTTCTCATCGATGCTCCAAAACCGCACCAACCTGACCAACAGAAACAGCAGATTAGAGCTTGAATAAAAGCTAACTTACAGAGAGGGGGAACTTCACGATCTTTGTGTCAGTATATGATGCTGGAATATTTATTTTGCTTGTAATTTTTCTTCATCTATATGCATGCTTTTTGCAATAAATGCATGAACAATCTCTGCTCTAAATGCTGCGGATATCTGTCCATAGAGACATACTGTATAAAGAACAAAAACCTGAACACTCCCATCCTCTGAGCAAGAACTGAACAACAATCACCACCCCGAATGTCACTCCCTCAGCAACCCCCGCCCCTGCGGCCAGCCAATAACAAACTGAGGAAGAACGACGCCGAGTGGAATGTAGACACTACATGATTAATAGCAGTCATTTGAGAAGCATGTGATCTCACCAAGGAGAGGCCCAACTCACACACCATCACAAACACTCCACTTACAGCAAACAGTTATTTAGTGCTTCAGGGCTTTTAGAGTTCAAACAGGTTTGTGTCAAAACCTTTACAAATAAATCTGACTATAAATATACCTGTCATCAGTGATGCTGGCAATATGGCGGCCATCATGACAAAAGGCCACAGAGCGAACCCAGCGGTCATTTGCTCCCCCTGCAAATATGGGAGAAGGAGGAGGGAAAAGGTGCCTGCATTGGAAAATAAGGAGAAATATGAGCCATTATAAGCAGGAGAGAATAAAATTATGATAGGAGAAAAAGAACAGTATTTTATAATAAGCCTTACCCCAACTCAAGCAATATAGTTGCCGTGTGAGGATCCCACACTATGACACGGGTGTCATAGGAGGCTGTGGCTAGCAAGGCTCCATCAGGAGAGAACTCGCAGGACACCACATCATTATGGTGGCCCTCCAGCTTACGAATCAAAGTGTACTTATCCATGTCCCACAGGAACACCTGTAAGGTAAGACAGAAACTGGTTATAGCCCAGCGCCCCTGCACTGACAAATGCAGCATTTACACAACCCAATTAGTAGACAAAAGACACCATTAAGGTCAAATTAAGACAAGATATGCTCAGTGTCATTTTTAACATTACACAGTACAGTAGACAAAAAGAAAACGTTAGCACATGCCATACAAACAGCAAGGCATTGTTAAACTCACAGGACAGTGATAACTGTCTATAATTTTAACTGCTAGTATTTCCATATTACACACTATTAAGTAATGTATAATTTATATCAATATACATCAAATCTTCACAAATCTAATTAAAATGCAAGTCTTGAACAGTGCAATAATCAATCTTGAATAGTAATACACTACTAGTTACATTACAAAATATTTCAGTTGAATTACCGAACACAATTTTTTAAAATGACTAAAGAAAGTGTGAAAAAAAATGTAAAAAAAAAATACAAACAAGTAGTAACTTAAGGTAACATAATGTTACTCCACTGGTATCCCCTTTCAGAGTTTTAGTTCACTTGAGTTTACAATAGGCTCGCACCGCGCCGGCGGAGGCCTAGGAGGAGAGACAGATACTGCAAGAGAAGAGAACATTTGATGGCCAAAAGGTTGACGCTTTTGGCAAAAAAAACATACAGCAGCATACAGCATGATCATTACAAACTCGTTACATCAAAATTTGCCATGTGCTTCAACAGATTGCTTTACTCCAGAACAATGTCCCAGTTCATGTTTCTGACCAAATTAGATATACATTTTTTTTTTTTTGTGAAAAGAGTGTTAGAAGCGTTTTATTAGTTGAGATTTAGTTTTGAAGGCATTGCTCTTGAGCAAAAGTGTACATTTGCGTTACAATAGCCAGTGTCCAAACTATAGCTGAAAATACTCAGTTAGTGTGGGTTACACAAACAGTTCAGATTTTTTCACTCCATAAATTTTCCACCCCCTTACACAGCACCATGAGATGAAAGGGCTCCAGTGTCCAAGATTCGGGACTGTATATTTTAATTTTAAGCACATCCTGACATATGCAGCTGGAAGAGCCAGAACTGTATGAAGCATTAGCAGCAGGGTCCGTCTGGCGGCAAAGGAGCTTCTGGCAACAAGCGTGTTACAAAGCAGTACTCAATCACTTCTACATCTGCTGCCTGAATGGCGTGGGTATAGTACAGGGCAGCAACCATTAGCAAGAAATTATACGACAAGACTCCAGGCTCCTCATGCTTCAAACGTTTTTATTCAAAACATATTTGCAAGCAGCTTTACAAGCAGTATAAAAAATTGCATTGGTAGAGAACTGATCAGCAGCCACTCTACCATTAAATCACCCGAAATTATTTCTCGTTTTTCAAAAGCTGATATTGTCTCAACTTTAAGGGTAAATCAATCTCACAAGGACAAACATTACCAAAACAACAGACAGCCCATCAAGGCAACCAGAGCCCTTTCATTCTTTCATATCCTATAACCTGCACCACTAACTAATATTAAAAGGGTCTGAATTTGAATTCCCAAAGCACACCAGCAGAGGTCTGCATTGGCCCACAAGTCTGCAAGCATAGGATATAAGGAACTAATGTGTGGCTGTTAATGATGATGATTTAAGCTCTACTGTCCAGAATCCTACACATATAGCAAGACAAATGAGAATCTGCTCAGGCTGATAGAGGAGGACTTAAAGAGGAGGGACACGTGAGGGCAACGAAGATACTACAAATTAATAAAAATTTAAATGTGGTAGAAGGAATAGCGTTTTGGGGAAGGGGGTTTCTACCATATAAACCAACTCTTGTTGGATAAACTGAATACAATAAAGGGAGCATTAACTGCAACAGCAGATGTAGACAGACATGGAGCAACACCTACGTACAGGAAGCCCCTGCAGCCAGGAGCACGGAGGCCCCTGGGGCGTGGGCACGGGCACATGAGCGTCCAGCAGGGGGCGCGATGGCAGCCGTGCCCCGCATACATCCCCTCAATACCACTCACACACAGAGCTCTGCCTCCACCTGGGACAGGGAAAGCAAGACACTTATATACACACACACATGGTATAACGACTGCAGTCTGCTCATGGGAGCTGAGCTAGCCTAGCACTCAAAGGCTAGAAGCATTTGAGGTGTTGTGGGCAGCACATTAGTCATGTGTTCAGCTGCCACCTATTTAAGGATTAGCAATGCCATAAGGGCTCATCAGGCTAGATCCATAAGTGCAGTCACAAAAGGTAATAAACTGTTGGATGAAGAGAAAGCAAATTGACCAGTATACCATTTAGTTTATAGAAATGGAAAAAAATCCTTCCAAAGACATTTTTTACACCGACAACTATAGGGATGGTTTTCTAGAAAAACACACACTAAGGGCATTATGATGCCATGGCATTTCTGCATTCAGTATGCTCAATATGCACACAACAAAAACAAACAAAACAGTAGCATCAAATGTAAAACTACAGGCATGGCTGTAAGAGCATCATGACACCGAGCATTTTTGCAGATTCACTTTAACATTTAATTTGATTGGTCATTCAATTAGTTCAAGAAATAATACTCAAAAACACACAGTGTGCATCCAGTCAGAAAGTAGAATGGATTATGAATTACATACCGCTTTGCCAGAACCCACAGAGCACAGCACTGAGGAGTCTGGAGAAAAGGCACTGCAGTACACCCAGTTTTGATGTCCACGCAGCACTTTCATCATGTTACCTACAGCACAAAACCCAGAAAATGCATCATAATCTGTGAGCTGACATGGTAATGTGTTAGGTATACATATACCATGATTCAAAACCCTAAAATTAGTCTGTGTATTTATGGCTTTCCTTTGTTATCATACAATGCAGATTCTTAGAAAAACGTTTAATATGCTTAATGAAAATGTTTATGTGAACAGTGGGTCACATGCTGTTTTGAGTTACAGCAGTTTGGCAAGCTTAAAACTTGTTCCATATTCTTCTTCCAAAACAGCAGAAAGTAAAAGTGTTTATGAAATATGGTACACATTATGTGTGTGCGCAGATGAGTTTCTGCAAGAGGAAGAAAAAACCTGCACATTCCAAGTGAGGCAATAACGTACAATCACTTTCGGAAATACTGTCTGAGCCGCCGTATTTTTAGATAAACAAGATATCATCTCACCATCATCCTTGAGGTCCCACACACGCAATGTCTTGTCTCTGGAAGCAGACACCAGCACAAGACTGCCGTCTGGAGCAAACGTTAGGTCCCGCACAATGTCCGTGTGATCCATTAGATTCAACAAAAGTTTTCCTGCATAGATAAAACAAATGAACATTAGAAGGAAAATGAGGTGAAAACACACTCGTAACTGTTGGCACTTACTCAAGTATTGTTTACAGCACAAAGTCCACATCAATTGATTTCTTCTACAGAGAAAACATTTAAAACGACTCTAAGCACACAGAATTTGAAGAATATCATAGGAACCCGCTACAAGACTGACATTAAGGGAAAGCGTTGTATAAAGGGAATGTATTGTTAGTGGATACTATTACTATAACTTTCCTCTGCAAAGACTGATATACAGCACTCATTAGCTAGAGAATGCCTGTTGACACACCTAAGCCTGTTTTCCCAAGGTATAAAAGTCAATAGCCTAGAGGGATATGGTAATGGTGCCTAAGTCATGTCAAGCTAATTCACATTAAAGCCCTACAAATCAGTGTCGGCTTAAGTAATAGCAACTATTCACTGTCTGACAACCGAATAAAGTGTCAGTATCAAGTTAAAGTAACACTTCCTAGCAATTTTCTCTGGTCAAACAGTATCAGGTTTCTGAAACATGTTACAATAAAACCCTCTCCAACAACATGGGACATTCAAGGAGAACGGAAGCCTGAGATAAGGAAGTATAAGTAGTGGCTCTTCAGGGCAGTGCCTCTCTGGGAAGAGAGAAGGAGAAGGTGGTGACTGTTACAGCAATAAATGACAGTCACTCAGATATACCCAAACCAACCAATAGAAGTGAGGGATGTGGTCCTCCTCCTCTTCAGATATTTCCACACCAACCAATGAAACCACTGTTCAACTGGCAGGCAATTTATAACCACCTCTGCAAACATTCCACTTCTGTGAGCCATCGCCTTCCTTTGCACACACAGCACAGAAGGTACACACACAATGCAGAATTGCAGCTTAGATGGAATGTAAAATTCACTGAAACTCACTAAAATGCCACGTACAACAGAGGCCTAGAGGTGGAAATAATCCTGAAGTGTACAGAAAAGAACTGCCAAAATTCACAATAAAATGTTCTTGCTTTCCACTGGGAAAAAACAAAAAGGTACAAGCAAGCATTGCGGAGCAGTCAGGGAGATGATCTCACTTCACATCTGCTAAACAGGGCTGGGCTAATGCTATAAATATTGTTGGACAGCACATGATGAGAGAGGAACCAGCCTTTTAGAGATAGGCCTTCAACAATTCCTCCAACAATTATTCAGTTTACGAGTGGAAAATTCTCACCTGTATAGACGTCCCATATCTTGATGCGGCCATTGTTGAGGCCGGTAGCCAGCAGCAACTGGTCTTGGCCAAATTTAAAACGGTGCCACTCAATATTCACACAGCGGCTCTGTTTTTCAGGAACAGAGGAACCAAATGCCAATCCCCAAACGATGTCACCACAGTCGATGGTGTGCTCTCGAGGCTCACCAGGCACCTGGGCACTGTCGCTACCTTGTCGAGACAAACGTCTGGGTCCTGCGCCATTCAGCCACTCCTCCTTTCTCACAGAGCTGGGATAAAAAGTTAGGAATAAGACAAAAAATTACTTTTTGCAATGATAAGGATGCTGTTATATACTGCAGTTGATAATGGACTTTCTAAAAAGAAGAACAGATTTAAGTTAACTAAAGGCAAATAAGATCAGTTTTTACATAAGTAAAAATGAGTTATTTGTACGCTGAAAAAGCAAACATACAGAAAAAAGATTGCATTCTCAAAAAAAAAAAAAAAAAAAAAAATCAAGTTATTTACGTAAACATTCCAAGACTTACTATTCTATGTATTTTTGCTAGCTGGGTGTTTTGCTAGTTTTCTTCAGCTTTATAATAAAGAAACATTCATAGATCTGTTCTGAATTCACTAATGAAATTTCAAATATCAGACTGAACAAGGAACTCTTTCCTCTGGCTAGATCACAAATAGATCATGGTTCACATACCACAAGGAGCTATTGTGCCGAGAAAGGGGAAAGCAGTACAAAACAGTTAATGATGTACCATGTGTCTGGCACCCAGCAGCAAAAAAGCAGCTTGTTTACCTTTTCACTGAGAATATTTCACACTCTGGCCTAATAAGTATAACAACACCACCACCACAGAGTCTGGTGATTAAAATTCTCTATGTTGTGGCTGGAGAGCTTTCCATCTGTTGCAAAATATAGTACAAAGCCACCCACAAGAGTGTAGTCTTATAACCCAGATAAAATTATTGGACTTCTGACATATATAG